>JAGKTI010030533.1:0-12364 GCA_018397915.1 Birgus latro
CGCCACAATACCCTCACATACCACACCACGCCACAATACCCTCACATCCCACACCACACCTCACATCGTCCTCCCACAACCCACACCCAACCACACAACCCTTCCACAACCCACAGCATACAAAATGCATTAATTAATTGGTCTTGAACTTTGTGCGTCTAGTGGTGTAATTTTCGTACTAGTTACTTGACAATAAAGTGGACTGACGGAGGACTTATAATGATCAACTGCGTTTATTAAAAAACGTGAGGTAGGTTTTTTGCCCTCTCCCCTGGAGAGGATGGAGAGTGAAAGACTGACGAGGAGAGTGTATGTGAGTGAGGTGGAGGGGGCGAGAGGGAGGGGGAGGCCGAGGATGAGATGGAGGGATGGAGTGGAGAGGTATATGAGAGAGGGGGGTGTGAGTTGGGAGCGTGGTAGTGAAATGGCAGGGGACAGAGTGACATGGAGGCGATTTGTTTGTGGCCACCCCGTTCGGGATTGAGGCGTCTGGCAATAGATAGATATAGATAGATAGATTTTTTGCTGTTCTATCGCTTGCTTTAGTAGAAATAGAGAAGCGTTGTTGTGTTAACGTGTATGTAACTGAAAAAGTTAGATATACTCTGAAATGGTTTGGTCATGTGGGGAGATGGAAAATGAGACTGGCTAGAAGAGTGTGTGTGAGTGTGGTGGATCGAGGTGGAGTGGGAGATCAAGGATAGGATGGAGGGATGGAGAAGAAAGACATGAGAGGGGTGTGTGGATTGGAGAGATGGCATCATAATGGCAGAGGACACGGTGACGTGGAGGCGAATTTGTTTGTGACCATCCCTTACGGGATTAGGTGTCTAGCTATAGATAGACAGCTTTTTTGTGTGTAACCTCTTTATGCTTTTTCGTGGCAGGTCTAGTACTACAGGTCTGTGGAGGAAGCTGTTTACACCGGCCGGTGGGGCACTCTAAATATACAAAAGGATAAGTAATAAGAACGACTTTTATTATATACAGTCATTTACAGTCTCTTTAGAGGCATATTATTAATAGAATACTGAATACTCTTAGAAAAACTTCCGGTTTATTGAATTTTTTTTTCAGTTTACTCGATGTCAACTCATTGCCTTCCACTCCATGATGTCAAGGAAAAAATTCAATGTTAACTGTACCCCTGGTTAAACCCAGCCCTTGTTTCCACCAAGTCGGAGATTGGAAGGCCAGGCAGTCCGGCTGAGCTGCGGCGGAAGACGGGACGGTCGGCCATGTTAGGTGTTAGAAACATTGGGAAATACTGGGCTCGATTGCCTACCCAGGTCGAGCTACAGGTGAGAGTGGGCATGCTTATGACATCAGGTATTGCCATATTTATCTGTGTACTGTAATACAGGCAGGAAGCATAATGGCAATAAATGTTAGGGTGTTTATGTGACGTCATGGCATCAGCTGATTACCTTTACCTGTACTTAGGAATGAATTAGACGGGTAATTTGTTTGATCTGAACCACCTTTTCTGCATGAACTAACATATTTCATCATTAACTCATGAAATAAAGTTCGTGTTTCCGTCAAAGGGGAGAGTTTGCCTCAGCTTAGGATGTTCCGCAATGCACCAATATTTCGTCAGGAGTGTTGTTCCAGTGAGAAAAAGTTTGGTAAAATGAAGAAACTGCACACTGGTATTTGTCAGTACAAACAGTAAATTGATGCACGAATTTCACTGCTTAATTTAAACGTATTTGTATAAGGAAACTAGCCTAACAATGTCAATTTGGATTGGAATGTGGTAAAGTTAGTTTGTAACCTGACCTGTATCATATAAGTAACCACCCACAGATTATGATTTTAGTACATTCAGTGTATAGATTGGTGTTATTATAGTTTTAGACAAAAACAGAATTACAAGATTTTGATTCGTTTTTCCAGTAGCCCATTTCAGACAATTCTAAGACACTTTTTTTTTTCTGTGGCATTTTCAACTCTATTTTTATTTTATTCTTGAAGGTTAGGTAAGGTACAGTATCTTCAAGAGTAAAATTAAAAATAATTTTCAACAAAAATTCCATAGAAGAAAAGTGTCCTGGAACTGTCTAAAATACTGATAAAATGGATCAAAATTTCGTAATTCTGTTTTTGGCTGAAACTGTAATTTTACCTATATGTCTAACACTTCCAAGGTACTTGTATAATGCCTCTGTTGTGAGCAATTGAAAAGTTAGGTTTGTCAGGTAGGCAAAGGTCATGCCCATACCAGATGCTTTTTGGGTGGACGGGAGTTCTGTTCTGTAGCACCGTAACCCATGGATGTTTCATTGTTCAGTGGGGTCATTTGTATGAGTTTCAGTGATACAAAACCTTTGCTTTCACCTGCTCATGATAACAGGCTCTTGGTGTGGGCTTGTGCTGAGGGTTGGTTAAGTCATGAGTCATGAGTTTGTTGAACGGTGAAGGGAGGTAGGGAGTATGAGACAAAAAATGAATGAAGGGAAAGTGGGAGGGTAGGAAGTGGTGTGCTGGTACTGGTATCATCTCTGATGCAAGTGGATGATGTTGGGTTAACACCAAAATTGGAGAACTGGAGTGTGTTGTTTTGTATTTTTTTATTATAATTATGTTTTAGAGTTGATTAGTGTATGTTCTAGAGTTTATTATTATAGGAACTAAAATTTACTCTCAGGTCATATCCTATTAACTATGTAATTTTAAATGTAGGGCACTGTGACACAAATAACTTGCTGTCATAACTGACAAGAAGTCATTCACTTGAAAGAAGCTTCAAGTAAGAGATATAGTAATGACATGTTGCTGATAAGGAGGACATGTAAAAATGTGAGTGCATTTACGTACTTCGGTAGTGTGATGAATAAGGATGGAAGTTTAAAGAATGAAGTGCTTGAAAGGGTACAACAGGGAAGAAAGGTTTGTGGTTCATTGACAGCAGTAATGAGAAATAGGAAGGTGAGCATGGAAGCAAAAAAAGTCACTGCATGATAGTATTGTGATACCCACTCAAACAGATGGAAGCTAAGCTTGGACCTGGTTGGACGGATATAAGTCAAGAGTGAGAGCAGTGAAAATGAGGAGCATGTGGAGTTACATGGTGAGGCCAACTGACAAATGAGGAAGTTTAGAAGCATTGTGGTGTGAATGTGAATGTGATAGAAAGCAGTAGGAGAAATACACTGAGGTGGTTTGGCCATGTGGAGAGGAGAGATTAACTGGGAGAGTGTATGTGAGTGAGGTGGAGGGGGGGAGACTGAGGATAAGATGGAGTAGAGAGGTATATGAGAGAGGGTGGTGTGAGTTAGAGGGAGGGCAGCAAAATGACAGGAGATAGGGTGACATGGAGGTGATTTGGTTGTGGCCATCCCATATGGAATTAAGGCATCTTGCTGTTGATAAATAGATTTTGCTGATATGGAACCAGGGCAAGATGCAGGGCAGATGTTATTTTTTATTTTATTTATTTACTTTTTTTTGCATCTGTCTGGAGCAGTGACTCATAAACTGCAGTATTGTTATGGGTATTACCAGTAATTCAATGATTTACTTGTTTCAGCCCATACTTGATTTGATGATAATTCTGTGATTTCCCTGTCCCTCCTTTTTTCTGTGAGTTGTTTGATTTTACCATCATTTTTGACAGAAATGGCCAGTTTTTGAGATACTTCCCTCCCCACTCCCCCTCCATCTCCCCTTAAAATGAGTAAATTACAAAACATTTTGGGCAATAACCTATACTACCCCCACTTAGCCTAGCCTAGACCAGTTGTAACTTAAACATATTCCAACCATACAGTAAAACCTCACTATAACAGACTAATTGGGGCCCAAACCATTCCAAAAAATGCATAATTCCGATAAAAGCGACGTCCAGACTTCCCCCTACTAATCCGGACTTTTTCCGATATATCAGACATTAGTCCGGTTTGCATGAACAGTTTTTAAACTGTTTTGACTACCATTGGGGTACTGTACTGTGTTATAACTTCACAGCATTAATTAGATGGTATAATATATATAATAATACTGTACTGTACAAAATATCTGTTATTTATTGTATTGTGATGAACATAGCTGAAGTGGTCAGGCAGTCCGGACTGCTTCTGGCTTTATTGGACCTTTTCTGATATACAGTATAGAAATTTAGTCTGGTAGCTCCTCAAGTCGGATAAAAGCGAATTCCAGTCTATTGAAGTCTGTTATATCGAGGTTTTACGGTAGTTATCAGCCTCACATTCCTGAAAATGAAGAGGAGCAATGGGAGAACACCAGTTACTTACAGAGCAGGCCTGAAAGTTGCGAGTATTTTACTTGCCATGGTGAGTAAATAAATTACATGGCGGGTAAAAATTATTTCTCACTCGCCAGAGGCGAGTTGAAGTTTTATATATAAAATTTTAATAAAAATTTTTTCTTTAACCATTACTTCATATTAAGAAACATCATGATAAAAATATAAAAAAAAATTATTAATAATCTGGCAACTCTATTAAAAACAGCTTGCCATCATAACAGTCGCTGAGCGGCTGATGACATAATCAGTGTTGCCGTAGGCAGCTGATGAGAAGGAGTAGAGTCGCTTGCTTCCAACATGAACCATATGAATCCCTCGCCGTCAATGTCAATCTCGTCGCCTCCTCAAAAAAAGCATCACAGAGAACATTTCTTCCAAAATAGAAGAAAGAATTGACGTGGCATATGTATGATGAAAACGAAAACAAAATGAAATGTTCTATTGGCATGAAAAATCCAACTGCAGCCGGCAAAATGGATTTCGTAACTGGATATTAGAATTTTAAAAACAAAACTTAGTTTACCATGTCAAGAACAGGAAACATATTGAACTGTGTGATGCTGAATTAAATCACCAAGGTCAAGGAAACATAGGCAAGACATTCCAATGTTTAGCAAAAGAAGGAAGAAGATAAGGATTCTGGTGATTTGAAGATGAAAATTGCCACTGCATACATGCTGGCAAAGGAAGAACTTCCGTTCACTAAATTTTTACCCATTATTGAACTAAAAAAAAAAAATAATGGTGTGCCTATCACAACCACTTATGTCAACCATGTGAAAGCAGTGGAACTGGTGCACACGATCGCGCAGTTGATGAGGTTCGTTATTTTAATAAATAAATATGGAATTTGTATACGGTATACAAATTCCATATTTATGTTTATATACAACCATATCTATTATTTATTTTCATCCTGGGCTACATTAAACAACTTGCAAGCTGACTAACTATTTTTGAATTTTCCTTTAGCTAGTAAAAATTTTTCTTGGCTGGTAAAAATTTTTAAGTACTCGCCAGTGGCTGGTAAGACAAACTGTAGACTTTCAGGCCTGCAGAGGCCATGACAAAACTGAGTTGCCAGGCAGAAACTCAGCTGATGATTGGCTAAACTATGTGACTTGTGCTGGCTGCCAACTGAGCAAATTAAAAAGTGTTACATCTCTGTTCATAATGGTTATTGATGGAAGTGTTACAGAGGAAAGGCATTTGTATAGATGAGATCTAACTACAGTATATCTTATTACAGTATATACATGTGGAGAGATGAGATAGAGAAATTTGCAGGGGAAAACGTGGCAAAGATTGGGACAGTCAAGGAATTCTTGGAGAATGTTGGGGGAGGCCTTTGTTCAGCAGTGGACTTGTAGTGGCTGATGACGATGAGGATGAATCCCTCAATTATCTGGACGTCCATTAACCGGACCATCCATTATCCGAATGCAGTGATCTGGCTGTTCAAAACCATTATTCATACATTTTTCTGTTTTATCCGGACAAAATGCTTGCATCTGAGTGGAAATAATGGCTGCACGAACATTGCCTGGCTGGGCTGGTTTTTCCTGTTTTATAGGGTTGTGGTGATTGCTTGCCTGTGGTTGATGGATCTGGTTGACCATAATTATTGCTTGGTTTTGGTTTATAGGTCTGCTTGACCAGATAGAGTGGTGTAAAACACCAGGAATATGTGTTGTATGATGTACTGTAGTGGCCTTTTTCAATGGCCTTCAAAATTAGGGTATGTACAAAGGGGGGCAGGGAAGACATCCACTATCTGGACAGAGCCACTATCCGGACATGCATTTGGATCTGTTATTTTGGATAATTGAGGGATTACTGTAACACCCCCAAAATAATTGGATTGATATTGAGCTGAATCTAGAATACCTTGCAATACCATCAGCTCATTTCCTGTGGTAGCTACCTCTATATCAGTGCATTTAAGGTTGTTGACCTCAGTACAGGACCACATTGCTTTTCACTGTAAGCTCAGTGAGAAAGATACTTCTAAATTAAAATGATACAGTCAGAAAAAAAAAACAATATTCTTTATATTAGTTTCCATAAGGGCACAGGTTTCTCATACCTCGGTTCAGTCATTTGGTGTTAGTTGATTGAGTTGCTGAATATGCCACTATGTGTGAGAAAATTATTGGACAATTTGTCACATTTTCAGTCCAGCAACTATTTTTTTTTATTGTTTTTATGGGCCCAGGCTCATCTGGACATGAACCCAGTGGACTGCTGGCTAAAGTTGCCCTTTGAAAGGTCACCATTCTTTCATGGAATAGGAAGGGAGGTGGGGGAATGTTGTATAAGGAGTTGCCCGGCTATATCATTGCTGTCACCGGAATCCCTCTCCACCACCCCAGTGACAAGTACCGTACTGTGTAATGGTGTCAGTAGGTTAGGTGGTGGAGGCTCTCCTTTGGTTACATAATCATATCCTCATAGTAAAGAGATGTATGCTGACCTAGATGCACACATTGCAGTGATAGTGTTATCAGGCAGCAGTCCAAAGGAAAGAGTTTTAGTTTCGTAGCAGGGGTTTCGTGAGGTTGTTCTCCCATCTGTATAATGTTACAATATTGGCTCCCTTAATACACGCATTCCACTCCAAGATTTTGTAATAATAGTGTAGAATGCCCGGTAGAATCCACTAGTAGCAAAAGATGATCTGACACCTGAACACCAACTTCCATCCTCCCAGCCACCTCCCTTTGTGTACTACTCCTTATCACCCTCCACCAACCACCCAACCCCCAACCATCACCTTCTTATACCCTCACCTCCTATCTCTGCCCTCCTCATACTCTCACCTGCTACCTCTGCTTCGCCCCCCCTCCCCTTACCCTCACATTGTACCTTTACCCCCTTCTTGTGTTACCTTCACCTCGTACCTCTTCCTCCCATTCCCTCCCAACTCTAGCCTGCCAGCCAAAAATTAGGCAGCACCTCACATTCTCTGCCTCATGTTGTAATCATTAGCTTAGTTTGTGATTGAGCTGCAGTGCGTCAAACAACCACACAATGTTACGTGCTGGATATAAGCGGCTTTGTAGTCCACTTTCTTCAGCTTCCACTACATCTTTTGTATGGGGAAAAAATAAGTCTAGAGTTTTACTGTAATCCATTTCTCAGAACAGTCAGAATGAAAACAACCAATCCTGTATTATAAGTCTTGGGCCTAGAGGACCTAGGAGGACTTATGATGTATGAGGGTTGGAGGCAAGGTTACCATAGCCCAGGGGTGGGATTCATAAATATATCCATGATTTATTCTTTGTTGTAACTGATTTGTTTTGCAGGAAGAACATGGAAAGAAAACTTCACAGTCTTCTCATTACTCTTGTCCCTCCTGTAAAGACAAGTACTGTACTGTTTAAAAGGAGAAAATTACCATAGGCGTATACAGTAAAGCCTTGATTTAATGTATCTTGATTGACTGGATATTGGATTTAATGGACACAACAGAGGTACTGGACTTTTGTCAGCTATAACAAACATTGTTAAGTGGGTTACAGTGTTTCACAATACATGTGTTTCATGAAGAAGTGCAATGACAAGGATGTGAAATAAACTGCAAGAGTGAAATTATAGGCCAAGTTAGTGTAAAATCTGTATAGTTTTCATTTTTAGTACAGTACTAGAATATGCGGTTGTGCTCATCTATTTTTCAAACATGCTCGAAGTCCCACCTGTGGGGGAACCATTGATACAACAGATTTTCAGTTTTATTGGGTCTGTTATAGTGAGGTTTTACTGTATACAGTATTTGTTTTGCAGGAAGGGCAAGGAAGAGGAGTGTAGAATTTCCCATGTCCCTAATTCTTCCTGCAGAAACTAATCTACTGTAAGTCATGACAGACAGTCAACTGTAAATATGTTTGAGTGTTGCCCCAGAGCATATAAACAGTAGGAAACCATCTTGGCCCATATTCTGGCTGGGTATGGAGACACCCTGGCACCTCTATCTTGGCAATTTATATTCTGATATGTCTGGTTAATATAATTATGCACATCGTTTATGCGAAGTATGGTGATATCAAAATGACTTAACTAACACACAGCATGGTGGTAAGGCATAACAAGCAAAACAGATCACTTAGGAAGAGGTGTTAGGTATCTTATCTGACAAGAATACAGGCCCATATGTCTCTGGCAGTGTTTCAAAGTAAAAAAGATCTCTGGCTGCTACATAGTTTGAACTGTAGTGCATTCATGCTGTTTTCTCTGACCTTAGATATGTGCTGCAGTAACAGGCCACCACAAGGCATCTATTTTTCATTAAAAACAATTACCACATTATGTGAAAGATTGAGATCATTGCAATTCTGTATACTTTTTTCTTTCTTTTTACCTTTTTTTTTGTCTAAGTATGAGGTGAAGTGAAAATAAGTCATTATTCACAGGTGTATACAAGTAAGTAAATGACAGCAAATTCCTTGTTAGACATACGTTAAAAAATATTCCAATACTTAGAATATATTAGAGGTAGCCTATATAGAATGTTTCTTTACAGTATATCTGTAAGTTATCGTGTACTGTGCTGCATTTAAAACATGATGTTATCCTTCAGTTACCATAGAATGCATTTTACTAATTACTGTATTGTTTTTTTTTTTTTCCCCTTCAGATTCTGCGATCATCAATCAGATGTAAGTACACACAGTCTAGTCATGCATGATGTATATAACAGTACATTACCAATGGAAACTAAAATTATATCCTTTGGTTTAAGGGGTAAGGGTAGGGCTGTGGCATTTTTGGTTGAACCTGTGCATTTAGAATGGTGTTTCCAGTTACTGTACTGTAATCTGGTACCAAACTTATTTCTTGACTTTTGAATATTACGTGTATACTGTACAACACTTTTTACTGTCTTTCAAGATAGTTTGCAGTGAGTCCTCATTAAACATCTCAACCTTTCCATTGTAGTTTTGCCTTTAAGTCTAACATTCATTACAGAAAAATTATGAATTAAAGTTCCATTTCCACCTTTGAAGGTGATTGTCCAGTTCCCCCCAATTTTCAGTAAGATTTGTTTGGAAATAATTGCGATATTTTGAGGCATATCCATGTTGTATGGAAAGGTCTGGCTTATCTTCCCCCTCCCCCATTAAAAAAAAATCATAAAGAACATGCAGGCTGAAAGGACTGCATATTTCAGGGGTTAAATAATGAAGATACAGTAGGCGCGGAAAGTGTTGACGCCATCTTAAAAAAAGAAAACATTCTTGTGGTTAGCAAGGAGAAACAAATAAATTAACACTTACCATTGAATTTAGTATTTACTGGCATTCCCCTTCACCTTTATTATCTTCTTAAGGCATCTGGGGAGACTGATGGCGTAGTTTTGCAGAACAGATGGACTAAAACTGCTCCATAGCTGCAGCCTCAAGTTTAGGCAAAGATGATGTGTCCATACTACGCAGCTGCCGCTTCATGTGCGCCCATAAATTCTCAATGGGATTGATATCTGGGCTGTTTCCGGGCCAGTCTCGAATAAAGGGAACCTCACAGTCTGTTAGCCACTGTTTCACTGACTTTGCAACATGTGCAGGGGCAGAATCTTGCATAAATACTCTTGCCTTGGTTTTATCAAAAGAGTCACTTAAAACATCACATAAGAGCTCCAAATAATTGTTCTGGTTCACTTTTTCATTTGCAGGTAGAGTTACCAACCTAACAACACCATAATATGTAAAGCAGCCCCAAGCCATGAGTGAGGCTGGGTATTTAACTTGGAAGTGTACTTAGGATCCAGGGGGTCACTGCCTGGTTTGCGGTACACTCGTGATGAAGGGGTACCAGTGACAGTAAATGTTGACTCATCACTCCAAAGCACAGTCTTCCACTGCTCCTCACTCCAGGCAAGATATTTCTTACAAAAATTTACTCTCTTTTTCTTCTGAAGTGCAGTTAGCAGAGGTTTTTTACGAGCACAAAAACTCCTGTAGCCCAGATCGTCATGCAACAGCTGCTGCACACTTCTGACAGACACATCTGCCAGCAACTGTGGGTTCTTTTCTTTTAAATCCCGTGCTGTTAGCCTTGGATCCTTGTTAACTTGCCTTGAGATCAGCTGACGGATCCTGAAGGTTGTCTTACGAGATCTCCCAGGCTTGGGAAGTGGAGTGGGAGGAATGGCCTCCCCACTGTCCTTGAACCACTTCACCAGTCTCTGCACTGTCCTCAGTCTAACACCATCTGATTTGCAGTAAATGGGAGTTTGTAGCCAGCTTTGTATAAAGTAATCACTTCCACATGTTTGTCCTTGCTTGTGGTTACTTTAGGCATGATGAGAATGTGGTAGGTAACCAAATAACTGTGTTATTTGAGTCAAAACATGCCCTCGTGGTGCATCACACACAGAGACAATCCTCCTCCTGTGGCTGCCCAAACATTACTGAGCCTGCTCCTGTGGTGCCAAACCTATCAAGCAGGGTTGCCAGCTCCCGTTGAAAAAGCGTCAGCTCATTTCGCATCACAGGGGAGGGTAGTATTGACCCTACTTCACTTAACGCGAAAAAGAATGACGTCGGCAAAAAAACGTCAATGCTTTCCGCGTCTACTGTATTGTGAAGGGACTTGAGAGTAAAAAAATATTTTGTTTTCAGGTTGCACCTCGACGCGGAAGCTACATCTGGCTTACTCCTCACCTCGACCCACTATGTGAGTCTGAATGTAACTCAGCAGTACATAGTCATTGGTTTATGATTTATTATTTACTGTACAGTGATCCCTCGTTTTTTGTAGTTTTGGCTTTGCCAGTTTTGGTTATTCACAGGTGAGTAAGCTATTACAAAATACACTAATTTTAGGTGTATTTGGAGATGCTGAGGAAAAAAATTGTTGTTTAATAGTCAGAAATGCACTTTAAATTTGTAACTTCTAATATCTGAAGTTTGGGGCACAATGGGGTTTTTAGGCAGTCTTATAATTAAATTGTGACTGTGAAGGCCCTTTGAAATGGATTTTCATTTTTTTGTGGAGATTTACCATTTGTGGGCTTGTCTTTTCTCAAACTTTTGTGCAAAAACAAGGTATGTCTGTATTACTGGTAATTCATATTTATTTACAGGGACCGTCAGAAATTCAATCCTTCCTCCTGTCCTCCAGTAATTCAACAGTATATTAGCTTGGGTAAAATAGCTTGGAGTCAGTGTACTTGTAAGGTGTTTGGTTCATTACCAAAAGCAGTTAGTTTGACTTAGTTGTATCTACCCAAGCTAACATACAGTAATGTTATGATATACTGAAGGACAGGAGAAGGAATGGAACTGTAGTAGTAGGAACCAGGAAACATATTATTATAGTCTCACTAATGCCAGATAATTTTATTCATCTTAGGAAAGACCTCCCTGGACTAAGGGCCAATCCCTAATTGGGTGGTAGACCTTTGCGTACTGCTAGATTATTATAAAGTGGAGCAAAAATGTGCTGACAGTAAACGATACAGTACTGTAGTGACTTTTTTTTCTAGATATCTTAATCCCTCAACTGTCTAACATGTGGAGGCTTCCCAGCAGTTGGTAATGTTATCTGGTGTTAGCCATAATAAAATGGTCATCCCTAGATGTTGAAAGTAAAATAAGTAATTTAAGGGTAGGCTGTAGTGCTGCATTATTTGTTAATTAAGTGTTGCATATCATTTATGTTCATAAAGCATCCAGACGTATTTTTAAGAGAAGCCAAAACCAAATTATGGAACAGTGGAATGTTATAAAATTTGAATAAAAGGATAATACTGTACTGTTATATCACTGAATGCAAATTTTATTAAGTAATTGGACACAATACACATCATTGTTTTATATGTGTAATGGAATTTTTTAATTGATTTTGTCATTGCTTTTGCATTTAGATCAAATTGCCGATATGAGCAGCAGGTTAAAGACTGTCGCCATTTCCACACTTCAGCCTCACTATGTGAGTATACAGATTTCTTGTTATTCAGTAATTGTTATTGTTATTGTTTGTATTACTACATAGTTACTCTTTATTATTTTTACTCATCCTGTCCTAGGGTGGGAAAGGAGGTCCAGATGATGATGATGATGATGATGATGATGATGATGATGATGATGATGA
>JAGKTI010030535.1:0-12364 GCA_018397915.1 Birgus latro
GAATAGGCTACCATGTTGGTTATTTTATCTGGGGGAAGGAAGGGATGATGACATTTTGTTGGTATGCTGCTGTGGAGCTGAAGTTCGTCTTGTTTATAGAGGCTCCATCATGCTTGCATGCGTCGGCTTTGGTCACCTAATGGCGGGTTTCCACGCTGTTCGATCTCTGGCAACCTCCCCATTCACTTTTTGATCACTGAGGTCATACTCAGCGACTTTGTCCTACGTTTTTTTCAGTCTGCCTCGGCGTTCACACTTCACACTTTATGCTACCAATTGTCATCCTGTATCTCCCCCACATGCCCAAACCATCTCTACCCCTCTTCATCACAACACCAGTACACTCAATCCCTTCCTTCCTCTCAACTCCCTCAATCGTGAATCCAGCACCCCCAGGCCATGTAATCATAGACGCACCACAGATCCAGCAAATCACTGTTATATCTGCACACTTGAGACCACAAATATCCTATTTCTTCTGTGCTCTGGTCCCATCATTACACTCCTAACACAAGCTGCGTACAAAAATCCCTTAGCACGGAGGAAGAGCCCTCTCAGTATCAAAAGAGGCAACAACTTCCCGAACTTCGTTCGACCACTCCCCGCCCCAGTTACAGAGCCCAATCCAACCCCACCTCCAACGCATGACACGTCCCACTAACTAAAAACTCTTCCACACACACAAGAGACCAACCAGCAAGATCAACCCTTTCACGTCTGACAACCTACACATGCTCTCCCCAACACACTGTAGAAACGATATAGCACCATCCCACAGTCAACCTCCTACACTACTACATCTCTCATGCATCCACTCACTATAACTACTGCACAAGATGGAGTCACTTCCCACATCCTCGTGGCAAACCGCACCTGGCCACTCTCCCACTGCTTTGACGATACCTCCACTAGCCAAAGATATCATAACTTTTTTTTATTTTATTTCGCATTTACTCTCAAAGCCTTGTGCCTTACCGCCTCTCCACTTCTCTACATTCAGCGCCAAGCCATCAACAACAACATCTCCCATATCAGTGGTAACGAGGAGAGGTTTAGGCATCATGACAAGCAATCAGAGGCTAAAAACTGACCCCTTGATGCACGCCAGCACCCATGGAAAACTCATAACTCAATCTTCGTTCACTCACAACTGGGTGAGAGCCCCCATATATATAGCCTTAACCACTCTAACCAGCCACTCCACGATCCCAAGCTTTCTCATTGCCCACTTCACCATCTCCCGTGGGACTCTGCCAAAGACCTTCTCTAGGCCAACAAAAACAAAGTATAGCCCCATTTTCTTTCCAGTAAATTTTTCCTGAAGCTGTTGGACAATGAATATGGCAACAGTGTTCCCTCTGCCCGGCATAAACCCAAGCTGCATCTCATTACTATTCACACGTTCTCTTATCATACCTTTTAAGTCTCTTTCTGTTACCTTCATTATCTGATCCAAAAGTTCCATGCCTCTTCTCAGGGCATCACCCTTGCCTTTGTACACATTTATTTTCGCACTCTTCAGCCAGACATCTGGGACAACACACTAATATATAATTGTGTTCATCAAATCAGTAACGAAACCCACTCCTATATCTCCTAAGGCCTTTCACATTTCAGCAGTCAACCCAGACACACCTGCTACATTCACCAACTGCATTCTGCCTATTGTCCTACTAAGAGTAACAGCATCAATCAAAATCCAAAGGCCAATCACTGAATCAGGTGACATCAAAACTTTTCTGATCAGGACAAATTCCCCATTTAGTAATCGGTCACAATGCTCTCTACAGGCGTCCCCAACATCCTCACTATCCAGCCCCCAACGTTATTCTCAACACACCGTTCACCTACGATATTAATGCCTTCCCTCTTTATCCAATCTGCCAGCACAAAAACTACAGTATTCCTTTCAACGGCATCCAGGTTATCTAGAAAAAGTCTCGATACTCAGACGTTGCCCTGTACACACACCTCTCAAGCTCCATGCCCGGAAGCCAGGTGTATAAAATTAATTGTCAGACACACACAGCTACCTCCACACACACACACACACACACACACACATACAGGTTTATATATTTGTTATCTGTATAAAAAGAAATTATAGAGGCTAGTATTCTGCTGTTCAAAATCTCCATTATACATATGGATAGTAAAGTAATTACCAGCCACGATAGTGAAGCTGGTATTTTTTCCATTTTTGTGTGTCTGTTAGCACGATAACTTCGCAGCCCCTCAAAATATCATCACAAAATTTTACTGGTGTGTAGTAGGGAAAAAAAATCGATCGCGAGTTCGAAATTGGTGAAAGAAGGTCATGGTCTGCGTGTCTGTTACCACGATAACTTCGCAACCGTTCGAGATATCATCACAAAATATTACAGGTGTGTAGTGCCAATGAAAATCTCCTACAAGTATTTTTTCAGTTTGTTTGTCCTTGTCTGAGTCTGTGTCTGTTATCGCGATAAAGTCACAACTGCTAAAGATATAATAAAGCAAAAAAAAACAGTTCCAGTAATAGGGATGAAAATCTATGTGTTCAAAATTGGTGAAAGTAGGTCAAGGTCAAGGTCATATTCAGAGCCATGCTGGTGTGATTCCCTCTTGGGGGCCTCTAGTTATCATGTATGTATATATAACGACATTCATGAAAACACAAGCTTACATAATGTACAAACACACAGATAAGGAAACATACAGATAACTTGCATGAACCGTGAACACAAAGATGCACGATCATGCAGTTACACATGTTCTTGCACACAGTCACACATACGAAGTATAATGTATGCGCACAAGTATTTATGCACACACACACACACACACACACACACACAGCCAAAGCTCTGGTGTGAATCTGTCCTACTTCATCAGCCAGGAACAAATGTCTCAGAATGTTTCTCTTGATGTTGATGGTGGTAATGATGGTGGAGGAGGAAGATAGTAATTGTAGGGGTACTGTTGCTCGTGATAATGGGGCTGGTTAATGTATAATTAACCCGCCACATCCCCGCGATATACAATGCACGTTGCAACTTTTTTTCACGCCGAGACCCAACAATGTTCATTGTACGTTCTGCAATTGAAAGGCCCATTATTTGCACATTCTTCAAGTTTCGCGGGAGATTTTTGGTAGGCATATGTGGGAGATCTTCCTCTACCCTCAGCCAGGTGGCGACACTACCTGACCCTGTGTAACTCCCCCCCCGGGGGGGGCGCCATTTTCTCGCAACTCATCTGTTAGCAGTGACCTGGCAAGTAAAGACATGTAGCACTACAGTCTCTCCGATGATGAAATTCAGGCGAAAGTAATTCCCGATGTGGAGAACAAAGATTACATGGCACCAGAGTTAGTAATGAATGGACGTTATGAGGAGGTAACTTCGACAAGGTAGGTGTGGTATGCTGATGTGTTTGGTGAGTGAACAACTCTTATATTGCATATATTATTGTGAGAAAACCAATATACTCTTGTACTACATAAAAATTAGTACCTCATAAACAAATATCTACTAGGCTTAGTGGTTTTGGTTAAGATTCCCTCGCATAGGGAGCGTCTTTTATGGAACGCAGCTTAATAGAAAACGGGAGCCAGGTGAGGGGTCTCTCGCCTGTTTAGGGCATTTTTAACTTCAGGTGAGCGCTTTCTCACTGAATTTCCTATGTTTCTCACCAAAAGCGGAGGTTTGAGCCTAAAAAAAAAAAGTTGAAAATCGGTCAGGTTCTGGGGGTGGGTTGGGTAAAAAGGGCTCGGTACGGGGCGGGTTAGCCCGTCACGTCCCAACCGATTTCCAACCTACCATACCACAAAAGCCAGAGCATTTTTGGGAAAAAAATTTTATTGGCTCAAACCTTCACTTTTGGTGAGAAACATCGAAAATTCATAGAGAAATCGTGATCCTGTGCTTAAAACTGTTGATACAGGTGTCATGCAACCTTACCGTTTCCTTCTTTTTCAGGGTACCTGTCTAAAGAAAACGAACTATGGAAGGGTTAATTAATTGAAGCCACTTTCAATTACGTATATATTTATGTATTTGGTACGAATTTATGTGTAGTAACAGACTATATAGGTTTTAACACATTTATATAGGCGATAGAAGCATTGTTCAGTCACCAAACACATCCACATATGGCACCTTCCTTTATGACATTACCACCTCATCACTTCTGTTTGTTTCTTGCTCCAGCTTCTTTATTTCTTTGTCCTCCACCTCAGGAATCACTTTCACCGTGAATTTCGTCATTGGAGAAACCGTGGGGCAACATACCTTTACTGGCCAGCTTACTGCTAACAGGTGAACTGCCCAGTGTGTGTGTGGGAGGGGAGGGGGGTTAGGTGGGGCCAGGCAGTATCCCCCGCTTGACAGCAGGTAGAGGAAGGTTTCCCGCATAAGCCTACCAAAAATCACCCATGAAACTTGAAAATTGTGCAAATTATGACCCTTGCAATTGCGCGACGTATCCATACGTCGATGGGTGCAGCTGTGACAAAACATCGTGACGTACCCATACGTCGATCGGATTCCTCGGGTTAAGCACGGTTATGTTGGCTAGAGTGGAGTGATGTAAGTGTGTCCTGAGGAGAATGATGTCGGTGATATATAAACCTTTGGCTAATTAAGGAAAAGAAAGCATACCTACTGTTGGCTGCTAATTCATCAGTGTAATGCAAATCGCTTATACTTTCTTTTTCCACCGTCCATGTGATTTGCATATTACTCTTCAGTTGCCCATCACGCTGTAACAAAGTGGACTGGCTATCGCTCTTTGCTCTTTACGAGTTTCGCTCACCCTCAGGGTATTGCTTTATCCTCCTGGAGTTTAACTTTTTCTTTTTAGTTTACTTTTGCATTTTGCACTGAATTTATCCAATACACAAATCACCCTGGTATTACAAAGGAAAGTAAAGGTTATGTCTATTCCCCTAACTGAAAGTTAAATCTTCCCAGATATGAATAAGCAGTAATTTGGAAAAAAAATAACTAGATATTAACACGTCATCGTAGTGTAGGGATAAACTGTCCGGAATCCAGCCCCAAATTTCATCCAAATTGGCCACGACCAAAATTCCTCCAAACCTCTGCCACATATGAGCCAACCATGAATTCATTATCAAATTTAAGGTTCAACAAATTCCTTATAACACAACCTCGAAGCCCGTTTCGTAACTCGTTTCCTCTCCAAGCAATCTTTCCCTCATATCTGCCTCCACATTATTTTTGCAACTAAAGTTAAATAGCAAAATACAGTAATACATTTAATTATGCTCGTTCACCATGCAAACGTTTCGTCCCATGTGCCTACAGTCCCCATGTTTAGACAGATCTCAGTAGGTATATATTTTAGAGTCTCCCGCTGTTGTGAGGGATACCAGCACTTTATAGTATTTATATCAATTCTGGTGTGGCCGCAGCTCTGTTTAAGTCACGTTAATAGAGTGTTTGACTGTTCTCCTGTCACACCACATCTTGTAACAGATAGGTTTGCTTTGCTGGACATTCATATCATTCTTTACGAAGATAAAGAGCATGTTCTGTACACCATAATGACAGACAACCTCATTAATTTCCATTTATGTATGCCTCACAAGCGCCAAGCAGGACAGACGTCCTGCTAGACTGCTCTGCGAATACCCACAGCTAAGTGCTTGTTTCAGTGTTTTGCGTGTGTGATTACGATAGTGTGATAGTCCTGAGTTTGGGTGAGTGATCTGGTTGACTGTCTGGTCGCTAAGTGTATTTTGTGAAGTGTAAATACGGATTGTTCAACGTCTGTGAGTGTTGTTGTGGATGTGTGTTTGATTGGCTTTGTTACTTCAGCCGTCTCCCGCCAGAGGGCCATACGAGTTACCCTTGGAAAACCATAGGAATTTGCGCTTTGTATATTTATTTTTTGGTCTCAGAACCAATTTAGTGTTAATGAATTAAGATAGGACTCTCTACTATACCAGTGATCCATTATTTTATCACAGTAAACAATAAATTAGCAAAAAAAAAAAAAAAAAGGGGACTACGTCAGCGTTTGTTTACATTTTCAACACCCGGCAGTCTGGTTGTTATTGTCCAACAATTTCTTTTTTTCTTTTGTTTCCTTTTTACTTGCACTAATAGTGAAATATCTTTCCCATTTCTATACAGGCAGGATATTATTGTATCTTCATATGTCGTGACTTATCAGGAAATAATTAACTTGTTTGTGCATTGTATGACTGTGTTGTGCCTTTGTTATATTGCAGATTGTAGTATAATTTTATTTCCCCATTCCAAGTAACGGATAACTTTCCTTTCATTGTAATAGATTGCTGATAAATACTCTGTAGGTACGTTGCCAACCAGTAAGGTAGTCATTCCTACATTATTATTATATTTCAGATTGAAGTATAATTTTATATCCGCATTCCAGGTAATGATTAACTTTCCTTTCATTGTAACAGATTGCTAATAAATATTCTGCAGGTACATTGCCAACCAGTAAGGTAGTCATTCCTACCTTTTTGTTATATTTCAGATTGTAGTATAATTCTATTTCCCTAATCAAGGTAACAATTAACTTTCCTTTCAAAATGCCGCGGAACATCATTTGCGTATCCTGCTCCGGTAGTTTTACTGGATCCTTTTATACGGACCGTTCCTTTGTTTGCAGGATGTGCAAACTACGTCAGAGCTCTGAAGATAAGCTGACCGAGGCTACAAATAAAATTAACAGCCTGACCCAGAAAGTTGATGTGCATGAGGAGTTCATTGCGAATAATGTTGGTCATACTGTGGATGATAGCCCCACTGCTCGGTCAACCGCTGTCCAGGCTGACCATCCTCCTCCCACTGTAGTTACTTCTCCTCCCACTGTACAGAACGAATTTCAGCCAGTCCGGAATGGTGCCAGGTTTGTGAGAAAAAGGAACATCATTCCAGTAACCACATGCAATAAATTTCAGATTCTCACGGAAGTAGAGGAAGAGCACGACGAGGCACGAGTTGTGGGGGACTCCATCATCCGTGGTCAGTTGGTGGAATTTTGCGGCAGGGCACCCTCTAAACGAAAGCGTTTTTGTATTCCAGGTGCAGGAGTAGACGACGTAATGGAGTCTGTGGAAGATGTTTTTAAGAACGCGGAAAATGACAGCCTTCTTATCATTCATACAGGTACAAATGATGTCATGCAAACCCGATCGGAGGAGCTGATGGAGAAGTACAGAAAGATGATCCGACGCTACAAGGAGAAAATTAATCATATTTTAATTTCAGGCATACTCCCAAGGATTAATGCAGGGAATGCCTTCTTCAGCAGAGCATTTAGTATAAATAACAGAGTCAAGACACTTTGCGTACAGGAAGGAGTTGAGTTCATCGACACGTGGAACCAGTTCTACGAGCAGCGAACACTATTTGCGAAGGATGGACTGCACTTGAATGCTGTTGGTTCTGCCCGTCTCGGTCGTTTGCTTAGTGATGCCGTAAGTTTTTTCTGGAGAAAAAACAGACATCACGGGAGACAAACGTAGATCTCATACTGCCCGACAAATCAGTATGTAATGGAAGCTCCTCACATTGGAAAAGAAAACATATTAAAGCTATTCTTGTTAATGCGCGTAGTCTACGTAATAAATTTTCTGATTTAGAGGCCCTTGTCTTTACCGACGATTATGGAGTGTGTGGTGAAATGCTGAAGCATGGGGGAGAGATAGTAATAGAATGGATGTGGAAGGCGTGCAGGTTGGCTTGGGAGGAGGGTAGAGTCCCGGAGGATTGGAAGTCAGGTATAATTATTCCTCTGTACAAAGGAAAAGGGGAAAAAGCAGTGTGTGGTAATCATAGGGGCATTTGCCTTCTCAGTGTAATAGGAAAAGTATATGGTAGGATACTTATTGACAGAGTTAGGGAAATTACTGAGGAATTAGTTGGAGAAGAACAAGGAGGTTTTAGGAAGGGAAGAGGTTGTATAGACCAGATATTCATTCTTAGGTCCTTAGTGGAAAAGTTTCTAGAGAAGGGAAAGGAGTTGAATGCAGCCTTTATGGATCTGGAGAAAGCATATGACAGGGTGGATAGACAAGGTTTGTGGAAGGTATTAAGAATATATGGAGTGGATGGGAAGTTGTTGAAGGCAGTGAAGAGTATGTATGAGGGTGCTAAGGCTGCAGTGCGTGTGGATGGCAAACTGAGTGAATCTTTCCATTTGAAGGTTGGATTGAAACAAGGATGTGCCATGTCTCCATGGTTGTTCAATCTGTATATGGATGGGGTTATAAAAGAGATACAAGGTCGGGCAATGGATGTTGGAGCTGCCCTAGTGAGAGAGGGCAGTGTTTGGAAACTCCCTGTACTGTTGTTTGCAGATGATACTGTGTTGTTGAGCGAAGATGAAGGGGAGCTGCAAGGCTTGGTAGATGAGTTTGGGAGAGTGTGTAAGAAACGGACTCTAAAGGTGAATGTAGGGAAGAGTAAAGTGATGGTCTTCGAGAGAAGTGAAGCCAGTGAATGTACAGTGAGATTGGATGGGAAGGATATGGAGAATGTGAGTGAATTTAAGTACTTGGGCAGAGTGATGAGTAAGGATGGAAGTCTGGAGGGTGAAGTGCTCGAAAGGGTGCAGCAGGGAAGGAAGTATGCTTGTTCGTTGAAAGCAGTGATAAGAAACAGGGAAGTGAGCATGGAAGTGAAAAAGTTGTTACATGACAGTATTGTGATACCAACTCTGACATATGGAAGTGAAGCTTGGACCCTGTTGGAAGGACAGAAGTCAAGAGTGAGAGCAGTGGAAATGAGTTATTTGAGAGGAGCATGTGGAGTCACATGGAGAGACAGACTAACAAATGAGGAAGTGAAGGAGCGTTGTGGTGTGGTTGAGGACGTGATGGGAAGCGTTAGGAGAAACACGTTAAGGTGGTTTGGGCATGTGGAGAGGATGGAGAGTGAAAGACTGACGAGGAGCGTGCATGTGAGTGAGGTGGGGGGGGGCGAGAGGGAGGGGGAGGCCGAGGATGAGATGGAGGGATGGAGTGGAGAGGTATATGAGAGAGGGGGGTGTGAGTTGGGAGCGTGGTAGTGAAATGGCAGGGGACAGAGTGACATGGAGACGATTTGTTTGTGGCCACCCCGTGCGGGATTAAGGCGTCTGGCAATAGATAGATAGATAGAATAGGTATAACAGAATTGTGGCAAGATACTGAACCGAGAGATTTTCTAGCAGAATTTAATTTACCAGGCTATCACATTTTCAGTAGCGAAAGGAAGAATCGAACAGGGGGCGGTGTGTTGTTATACATTAAATCAGGATTTCATCCAGTCGAAATTACCAAGCCATGTATTGAAAACATTGACACTATTTACATTCAGCTAAGAAATGAATCTTGTCATAAAATCACCATTGGGGTAATTTATCGTCCACCCGGTCAGCCACTCAACATCGATAACAAAATCTACAATCAAATTGCCGAAATATCTTGTATACAGAGCACGGTAATATTTGGTGATTTTAATTTACCAGTTCAGAAATGGGGAGAAGCCCTATCCTCACACACAGGGTTAGACCTGTATACAAACTTGCAGGAAAGTTCTTTATATCAATTTGCAAATTATCCGATACGTGGATCTAACATCCTAGATCTTGTCTTAGCCACATCAGAAAATGTAGTGAGTAACGTAATTGTAGGAGAAGAATTTAGTACAAGTGATCATCGCATAGTTACATTCAACATTAAATTCTGTGAAGACAGTGTCAGGGCCAGTTGTAAGAAAGTGCCTGACTTTAAGAGAGCAAATTTTGTGAAATTAAAGGCAATTATAGGTGCAGGCGACTGGCATCCCATTTTCCAAACTTTAGATATCAATGATGCTTGGAATTTTTTTTTTATGGAAACTCTCCACAGTGCTGTCAGGTTATGCATTCCACTGCGCAACAGAAGGCCTGCCAAAAATTCTAAACCGAAATGGTGGAACTCCGACATTAAACATTGTCTGAAAGCTAAAAATCTTGCACATAAAAAATATAATACTACAAAGAGTCAAAGTTATAAAAATGATTACGATGCCCTTTGACGAAAAGCCAAAAAGTTAATTAAATGCAGTAAGAAAAACCTTGAGGCACATATTGCAAGTATCAGTAAGTCAAATCCCAAAGAATTTTTCAGTTACATAAGAAAGAAAAAGGTAATAACTCCAACAATCGGTCCCTTGATCACAGATAACGGAGAGCACACTGATGATGAAACTATGATGGCGAAAATTCTTGATACGTTCTTCGCATCAGTATTTACAACAGAAAATATACATACGATTCCCGCTGTTTCCCCTACTCCTATAGAAGAGGGCAACATAATTACTGATATCACAGTTAGCGATCGCAACTTACTGCTTGCAATAAACAAATTAAAAGAGAATAAAACACCAGGACCAGACAAAATACCTTCACGTGTATTGAAGGAACTACAGAATGAAATATCAAAGCCTTTGTCTGAACTTTTCAACTTATCACTTAAGAGCAGTAAGGTGCCACATGAATGGAAGCTTGCCAACGTAACCCCAATATTCAAAAAGGGCAACAGAGCCCAACCAGAAAACTACCGCCCAATTAGTTTAACATCGGTGGTTTGCAAATTGCTCGAAACTATTATCAGAGACAAGTTTGTGAAACACTTAGAAACAAACAATCTCATCAAAGATTCTCAACATGGTTTTCGTAATAATCGCTCTTACCTCACGAATCTGCTGGACTTTTTCAATGATATACTGAATATGTATGATGAGACTAAATCTGCTGATGTGGTCTACCTAGATTTTCAAAAGGCCTTTGACAAAGTTCCACACAAAAGACTCCTTCAGAAGCTAAAGGCACATGGTTTCAGCGGCAATGTTCTTGGTTGGGTAGAAAATTGGCTCTCTGGACGAAAGCAAAGATGAGTAATTAATGGAAAAGAGTCAGACTGGATAAACGTTACAAGTGGAGTGCCACAGGGTTCCGTGTTAGGTCCTATTCTTTTCTTAATATATGTAAATGATATTGACGATGGATTGTGTTGTAAAATTTCAAAATTTGCTGATGATACTAAAATAGGTAACAGAGCAGATACAGTACTGCAAAGGCAAGCAATTCAGAGAGATCTTGATCAGCTGTTTAACTGGGCCCAAGTTTGGCAAATGGATTTTAATATTAATAAATGCAAAGTACTAAACATTGGCAGTAAAAATATAAGAGCTAGTTATAGTATGAATAATGTCCAACTTGATAGGGTAAACCACGAAAAAGACTTAGGAGTTATAATAACAGACGATTTGAAACCAAGCAAACAATGTACAGAAGCAGTGAAAAAGGCCAACAAATTGACTGGATTCATAGGCAGAGCATTTGAATATAAGTCCGATAATATCATTCTCACTTTGTATAATTCCTTAGTACGCCCGCACTTGGAGTACTGTGTTCAGTTTTGGTCACCATATTATAAAAAGGATATGGAAAAGCTTGAAAGAGTGCAGCGAAGGATGACAAAAATGATACCTAGATTGAGCAATAAACCATACGAGAAAGCCTTGAATCTCTTTACCTTAACTAAACGGAGGATACGAGGAGATTTAATTCAAGTATTCAAAATATTCAAAGGACAAGATAACACGGCTGTCAATAAATACTTCACAGTTGATCACTCGAATTATACTAGAGGCAATGGGCATAAAATAATTGGCAAACGATTCCACTCACATGAAGCTAAGCATTTCTTCTTCAATAGAGTTGTAAATATATGGAATAAATTGCCCTCCAATGTAGTAAATTGTAATACAGTACTAACCTTAAAGGTCGCCTGGATAAATATTTGTCGTCTAACCCCCAGCTTACTATGTTTACTCCTGAATAAAACACTTGTATAAATTTTTATTTTATTCTACCCTTTTAGAGCCTGGATCAATTTACTAAATGCAAATATATGCACGGTGATAATGTTTTAAGTTTCTTCCCGCAGAGCCCAACTGAGACCATGGGATCACAATATTAACGTGTATCTGTAGCTTTTGAATTCCTGCAGAGTCCAACTGAGACCACAGGATTATTAGCTATATTCACGTGTATTTGTTTCTTTTGAATTCCCGCAGAGTCCAACTGTGACCACGGGATTACTGTATTCACGTTGTTATGTCTAGAGTCTCATCGTCCGCAGACGTCCCGTCAACTCAGTGTACCCATACATAGTGTCATGTGTTATTTATTTATTCGATTATGCATTGTACTTTACTTCTTTCTCTTTCAGGTTATTCATACTGGTAGCTTATAGATAATGTATTATATAATGTAGCTTTTCCTTTTCAGTCTTTCCTATGAAATTTCCATGTCAGTTTTTCCATGCTGCATGGTGATCTTTCTCACTTTTTCT
>JAGKTI010030536.1:0-12364 GCA_018397915.1 Birgus latro
ATAGAGGCATGCAGCGGTGATGAAATACCGATCGCAAGGAGAGACCACAGGGAGGCGCGTAAAGGGCCCAGGCAAGACAAGCATATGTCCCCTGCCACCATGCGCCCCTCTTCACCTCACTGGAGCCCTCGGGAGATACGCCACCCCGCCACACTACTCTCGAGCCAGACCAGCACTTGCCAGGATCGGGGTGGGACTTGTGTACTCACAGTCCCAGGTAGGACCACGATGACACCCACCGTGCTCGTCAGGGAAGGAACGTCCACCGTACTTCCCTCATCTACAAACCCCAGCAGGACCACAGCGAAGCCCACCGTGCTCACTGGAGAGAGGATCTCCACCGTACTCCTCTCACCTGCAGTCCCAGGGCAAGGCAGAACCATGGCGGCGCCCACCATGCCCACTGGGGAGGGTACGTCCACTGTACTTTCCTCATCTGCAGCCCCCACAGGGACCAGGACCGTGTCGATGCCCACTGTGCTCGCCAGGGAGAGGACGTCCACCGTACTCCTCTCACTTGCAGTTCCAGAGTCTAGTGGTACCTTAGTGGCGCCCACTGTGCCCGCTGGGGAGGGAATGTCCACCTTACTTCCCTCGTCTACTACCCCTGTGGCTCCCTCCTAGGGCAATGCCCCTTGCACACCTCACTCCTCCAGAGGCTGAGTGGGACGTCCCTCTTGCTTCCCCCACACCCCAAGGGGCGGAGTTAGCTTCCCAGCGGAGATCCTGTTGGAGAGAGCCACGAGTGGCCCTATCGTGAGCCTGGAAGTGTGCTCACTGCAGCCAGTACCTCGACATCACCAGTCGCTGCTGGACTCCTGGAGGAAGAGATGCCGCAGGCAGTCCCTGATGGCCTCTCGACGCAGGTGAGGCCACAGCCTCCAGCCACCGAGGGATGCCTCCAGGACTCCCAGCTGGGACCTGCCTAGACCAGCCAGCGAGCCGTCCTCCCCCAAGAGTAGGCGCAGAGCAGCGCGCCTGCTCACCCTTTTCGGCCCCAGTCCCGAGGGCTGACATAACCACCAAGGCCCATCCAAGGGAAGGCCTTCCTCTACACTGCCCCGCAGCCCACACCAATCAATCCAGCCCACAACAGGGGTCCTGCGCCTCTCCTGAGAGCACACGCCTGACAGGTTGCCTCCCACACCTGGATGACACCTGCAGCTACCCTGTCACCTATAGTGATGAGTCCTTGTCCATATGTCCTTATAGTGGGTACAATCTGTCATATTGTACTGTGCCCTGCATCTGTATGCTTACCTGGTAATATACGTGTAAGACTGGTTAGCCTGTTTTAAGCCCTGTTCCTTTGGTTGCATGCTCTAGACCCGGTCTTGGAAAGAACCCAAATCAGTTGCCTGTACTCAGAGAGCAAGAAGTTTAGCTCTGAGTACGTAGCATAACACTGGTGGCTAGCGGTGGGTCTTGATCCGGTCAGAGAGCAATGAGGAACGAAAGGGGAAGTTTAACAAAATGGCAACCAAACCGCACATACAACTGCCAAAATTTGACCCTGAACATTGCGACATAGACATGTACATATGCATGATTAAACCACTATTGGACATTGGATTCGAGCATGACAGGGAGAAGATAGCAGTAACTCTACCCCAGCTTGGAAAAGCAGTCGTGAGCATCGCCACAAAAATTGTCCCTGAGCTGACATGGGAGCAGTTCAAACAAATCGTGACCCAAGCAGTTACGCCATCACTAGGGAAAGTTGTTGCCTTGTTCCAGCTCGACGCCCTAACCTACAACAGTAACCTGGACGATGCCCTTATCCAGACCAGGCGACTCGTCACCGCCGCCTACCCAGAGGCCAACGCCACCACCCGGGAACTACACATCTTCAGTATCCTACTGAGGATCCTCCCCAGTGCCATCAGAGAACACTGCACTATCTATGACCCAATGGGAGACCTTGACAGGGATATCCAGCTGGTCAGGTGCCTACTCGCCACTCGCACCACCCCACAACACATTGGCGCAGTAAGCAGAGTCCCCACTCACAAGCCACCACAGCCCAAACCACAGATGCCCCCCACCAACACAGTCCCATCAGCACCACCCACCATGCCCAGGGCACTCCCACAAAGAGGCGCCCCACCCATTAGGAGAATGCCAACCTCATCTCCATCAATCCGTAGGAGTCCTCCGCCTGTAGTCACCAGTGCCCTATCCACGATATACGGGAACAGCTAAAAGCTGCCTGGAGCAGACCAACTACCCAGGGGCACTGCAAAATTTCCTTCATAAAGGATGAGTTCGCCAAGGACAATGCACCAACTGCCGACTACTCCGATCCTGGGGAAACAGAGCTCGATGAGGAAGACGCCCCACAACAGCTGGATTTTTAAGACTGCCCCCGCACCTCCCCATGGTGGCGGAGGCCACCTCACAAAAATATCCCCCCCCAGTCTACGACAAGATGAAACTGAACGGGGTGAAAGCGAGGCTACTGGTCGATACGGGAGTGGACAGACCCTGCCTCTACCATCCTTTCTACTCCCGTCATGCCTCGAATTTTGCCTCGCTAATCCCCATTTCAGCTCACCTCATGGATGTGGGAGATGGCCCCCTGCCTATACGTGGGGAAACCCCAGCCCTGCATGCCGACACTCATCAGAATGTGTAAGCTCGGCATCAATTCATCATCCTCGACTCAACCTGCAGTTCTTATGATGGCTACTTAGGGCTGGACCTCATGCAGAAATTATGCACCAGCATCGACTGTCACAAGCGACGCCTCCACTTCCAGAAATCTCCCCCAGCCACTCTGCACGTGCACTCCCACACCTTTTCTCTCATCTCACTTTCCTCCCACTATGTTACCCTCTCCTATTCCTAACCTTCCCGCTCCTCCGCATGCCTCTTTCCCCGCTACTATCGCCTCCTCCCTTACTATATCCCCTCAGCACGAGGCCTGCCTCCACCTTAACAGGCCCACCGGAACCTCTGTCTTATGCTCCCCTAACCTGCCTTCTGGAACCATCTCCTCCTGTCTACTGTCTCCCACCTTCCACCCCTCGCCACCCACCTCACCCGCTACCTCCTGGCCATGCCACACCCACTCTCCCATCCAGCACACCGCACCATCACTCACCTCCCCTGCCAGCACAATTGGCTCATATGCATGCTACATCACACCTACACTCTCCTTACCCTCACTCACTCCCCCCTCCACAATCGCATCCCCCACCATACCCTCCACCAACTCCACACCCTCCCCACAGGCCCCCCACGCACCCCCAGCGACCTCACCTCCCACCTCAACAACCTACGCTTCACTGCTACCACTGGACACAAAGGCCCCGCCATCCAACCGGGGAACTCCCTACCCACCCCCGGCCATCTCACCGCGTGACCAATGCTCCATGCCGCCTAAACCTGCCCTAACCCCTGCCACCCCTAGGACCAGCTGCCTCAGCTCACACACTCCTCACTCTCACCCACTCCCCATTCCACACCCACATCCTACACCAGACCCCACACCAGCTCTCCATCCTCGACCACCACCACACCGCCACCACCTAACACAAAAATTCCACCACCCAAACCAAGAACCTCCCACCCCCACCCGGCCGTCGTCTCACCACGTGGCCCAAGCTCCTCGCCACCCACACCCATCCTCACTACCACCATTACCAGATCTGGTCTTCTCTCTCGCCCACCAGCAAGGAATGCACCCACACCCTCACCCACACCCCTAACACCTCCAACACCACCTAGACCACCCACCTCCAGCTCCCCCACACCAAACACCTCCCCCATAATCCTAAAAATACATCACGTGAGATGGAAGATTCCAGTAGCCAAGCCCACCAGGGCGACTAAGGCGTGTCCCCCACAACCTCATGAAACCCAAGTCACCTTTCCAGTCCCCAGGATTCAGCCCAGAGCCACCGGCCAGTCACCACACTTCGTGCCTCCAGAGATGAAGATCAGACACGTGCTCTGGACCCCTGCCCAGGGGAACAAACATCGCCTAAGAGGAATATCGAAACTGCTGCGTCTCCTGCAGAGGACTACATGTACCTCTACCCTCGAAATAGTACACCACCCATGCCAGGAACCAAACCAACCCACACAGCACTGGACCTCACTTCTCTGACACCTCATGTCAACCTGCCAGATGTCTACATCAGACACATACCACCTCCAGCCACGGGGACGTGACTTTTCCACCCACGTGGTGAAATATTCACCCCAAGGGGAGACCACACGGAGATGTGCGGAGGTGATGAAATACCCACCCCAAGGGGAGACCACATAGAGGTGTGTGGCGGTAACGAAATACCCACCCCAAGGAGAGACAATAGGGAGGCGCATAAAGGGCCCGGACAAGACAGGTTTACGTCCCCTGCCACTATGCGCCCCTCTTCACCTCAATGGAGCCCTCGGGAGATACGCCACCCCGCCACACTACTCTCAAGCCAGACCAGTACTTGCCAGGATTGGGGTGAGACTTGTGTACTCACAGTCCCAGGTAGGACGACGACGACACCCACCATGTCCATCGGGGAGGGAACGTCCACCATACTTCCCTCACCTCCAAACCCCAGCAGGACCACAGCGACGCCCACCATGCTTGTCGGGGAGGAAACGTCCACCGTACTTCCCTCACCTGCAGCCCCCACTGGGAGCAGGACTGCAGCGACGCCCTCCGTGCTCGCTGGAGAGAGGACGTCCACCATACTCATTTCGCCCGCCTCCACAGGGCAAGGCAGAACCACAGCAGCGCCCACCATGCCCATCGGGGAGGGAATGTCCACCGTTCTTCCCTCATCTGTAGCCCCCCCAGGAAGCAGGACCGAGGTGACGCCCACCATGCTCACCGGGGAGAGGACGTCCACCATACTCCTCTCACCTGCAGTCCCAGGGCAAGGCAGAACTGCGGTGGTGCCCATCGTGCCCGTCGGGGAGGGAATGTCCACCTTACTTCCCTCATCTGCAGCCCCCACAGGGAGCAGGACCATGGCGACGCCCACTGTGCTCGCCGGGGAGAGGATGTCCACAATACTCCTCTCACCTGCAGTTTCAGGGTCTAGCGGAACCATGGCGGCGCCCACTGTGCCCGCCGGGGAGGGAATGTCACTGTACTTCCCTCATCTGCTACCCCTGTGGCTCCCTCTAAGGGTAACGTTCCTTGCTCGCCTTACTCCTCCACTGGCCGAGTGGGACGCCCCTCTCGCTCCCCCCACACCTCAAGGGGCGGAGTTAGCTCCCCAGCGAAGTTCCTGTTGGAGAGAGTCCGGAGTGGCCCTATCGTGAGCCTGGGAGTGCACTCACTGCAGCCAGTACCCTGATGTCACCAGTCGCTGCTGGACTCCTGGAGGAAGAGATGCTGCAGGCAGCCCCTGATGGCCTCTCAGCGCAGGCGAGGCCGCAGCCCCCCAGCCACCGAGGGACGCCCCCAGGACTCCCGGCTGGGACCTGCCAAGACCAGCCGGCGAACCGTCCTCCCCCATGAGTAGGTGCAGAGCAGTGCGCCCGCTCGCCCTGTTCGGCCCCGGTCCCGAGGGCCGACATACCCACCGAGGTCCATCCAGGGGAAGGGCTCCCTCTACACTGCCCCGCAGCCCACACCAAACGATCCAGCCCACGACAGGGGTCCTGCGCCTCTTCTGAGAGCACACACCTGACAGGATGCCTCCCACACCTGGATGACACCTGCAGCAACCCTGTCACCTATAGTGATGACTCCTTGTCCATATGTCCTTATAGTGTGTATAATCTGTCATATTGTACTGTGCCCTGCATCTGTATGCTTACCTGGTAATATATGTGTAAGATTGGTTAGCCCATGTTTTGAGCCCTGTTCCTTTGGTTGCATGCTCTAGACCCGGTATTGCAAAGAACGCAAATCAATTGCCCCTACTCAGAGCGCAAGAAGTTGAGCACTTAGTACGTAGCATAACACAAACCTTCCGAGAATGCTTTCACAAAAATACATACAAGATGATTAAAAAAAACCAAGTCAGAGTGAAGGACAATAAATCAGTAAAAATCATGGATCAGTGGTCTGAGCCTATGATAAACAAGGCATCACACCACGAAGGAATGGTGCCATCTTTTGATTTATCTGGAAGTTAGTGGGTCTACCAGAGCTGGAATGAGTGGAAGGAGCGAAACTCTCACGTCAGGTGAAACTACAAGAGATTTACTTTCTTTGCTGCACGGTGGAGTTCGGACACACTACTGCTGGAGAGATTCTCCGGGACAGTGAAAAGCATCAAGTTCTCTTTGGGTAAAATACTGGAAGTTTTGATTGTATCTAAGTCCTTGGCTTGCTGAATAGTGCCTTTCTATCCAATTTTGCTTGTTAGTAGATGCAAATGGCTATTGAAGAAGTTTCCAAAGGGTCGTAACACATATCCAGTTAGGTTTCTCTAACTTAAGTCAAAATAAAATTGCCTCTTTTTAGGCATTACAAAATACACTACAACGCTGGTATTTCACAACTAAAGGTAAACTGAAGAACTTTTCTTAATCTGAGGGGAAAGGTACACTAGGTGCAGTCGTAGAACCTGTTATACAATTCATTCGGGTTTTTAACACCAGTCCAACTAAGCATTTTATACTGTAACCTTGCCACCTTTTGACGATCTTATTAACCCATTCGCTCCCAGAATTGTTGTGCGAGGGACTTTGCTGGAAGAGTACTAACTTTGAAAATGCCCGCCTCCGTCCTATATTGAGGACACTGGGCGCAAATGGGTTAAACTTGGGAAAGCTCTCTTGTACTGAATAGGTTAATGAAGACTATCTCTATCCTATTAAGTCTGGAAAGCACCTATTAAACTGACTGATATCTTCAGGAGACAATGCTAAATTAAAAATTACGTCCTCCAGCAAAAAAGGTTAAGCAGTATATACCTGCTCTGTCCCTATCATTAAATGAAATTTACCAGTTCTAAGTTAATGTCATATTTTACAGCCCTGCAAGTCAGCTATAACTTTCCTATGCATATTTCTTTGAAATTGTCCATTCTGTAACATGCATATTTCTTTGAAATTGTCCATTCTGTATCAGTGTTAACATAAATCAAGACACCTTTTACTCAGTGAATGTTGGCAGAAGGTCAGCAGTACACAGTGATGCTGTCATTTAATGTATTACTAATGTGTAAATGTTTTGTAGATTCAAGATTATTTAAATCGGCAACAAGCTAAATCCATTAATATAATCATACTTTATCTGCCATATCTATTCAGTACTTATTTGAACAAACAGGTTGGTGCATGAGGATCTTTTTTTTCCCACATGTATGTAAATAACATTTCTGTCGAAATTACTTTACAAGTGTTGAAGAGCCCCCTCATTTACAATTCCCAACTTTGGCATCGTGCCTAAGATTGCCGACCCTTCCTCAGAGTAGACTAGATCTAGATCTGTGGATTATCCAGTTTTACAAACATCTTGTCAACTCACATTTAATGGAACTTCTCTTTTTTCTAAAATGGCGCAGGAGACAAGTAGCAACAATGATGTTGAGAGCCAGCAGAGCTATGGCTGCCAACACGATGACGAGGAACAGTAAACTGGTCACGTGGCTGCTTCCTTCACCGCTGTTATTTCCACCGCTGCGACCACCGCTGCTACCACCACCAACACCTCCTGTAACACATCCGTCGTCACAAGTACCATGCGTTATTGCCCTATGGTGTTATACAGTCTACCTTTATACATTATTGTATCGTTTTTATCTGAATATTATTTATTACGGACCTCAGTCGAAATTCAGTAAACTGTGGAAGCCTTTTGCGGTTTGGCAATGTGAGTATCAAAATGTCGTAACTCAACATTGTTGTTACACAGAATCAACACCCTTGTACAGTACCAACCATGTTTTATGTTTCATTTTGAATAACAATAATAATAATAACAACAATAATGATAATAATAATAGTAGTAGTAGTAATTATAATAATAATAATAATGATAATAATACTAATAATTGTTACTGAAACTTCTGACATCCCTGTGGAAAGTTGTCTTGTTTTTGTTCTTACTATTTTAAAATTTGCGATATTTCAAAGATTATTTGGTCTAGAGCCTTCAAACTTGGTTAACTTGGTCGGGCAGCTGCCCACTTTTTTTTTTTTTTTTTTTTTTTTTTTTTTTTTTTTTGCCAAACGTGATGGTAATCCGTCAACCGGATCTCCAGATATTAACAGGAACACAGAAAAGTGAGACAGCCACGTTATCACAAGAATGGCTTAAGCTTTGAAGTTGAAATTTTACTAATTTATAGCCTTAAGGATGATGCATTGCGGAAAGGAGTATGGTTCCAGTCGGTTGTTAGGATAGCTTGGGGTAAGAAACTGGGACTTTTCCGGATATTCTGGACGTCACCTAATGTTCCATGAAGGATTAATGCTGCAGGTTCCAAACTTGGTAGACTTATTGACTGTAATAGCCTAAGGTGACATGCACAAGATCAGTGAAATTGACCACAATATCCCTTTATAGCTCGACTTCTAGTGGGCAATGGCTGTGGTATCAAAATTGTCCTTGGGTAATTTTACGGTGTTCTAGCTATTATTATTATTATTATTAGTTTGTCTGAATTAAACCCTTGTCAAACATCACTGAAATCTTTACTGGACCAATGCATGTCTTGGATGGTTCGACTTTTCTGCTATAATTATGTTCACCCAACCTTAGAGGGATACTCATTTCCCTGACTGTACTTGCAAATACAACAGTACTGAAGTTGTCTCATGAGATAAGCCATCACTCCTAAGTGTTTTTTTCGTCCATATCTTCACTCTAACTTACAGTATAATGAAAACCCAGCATACTAAGAAATATGATTAGTCAGATTATTTTATTCAACTGGGGGAAGCACATTTCTTAAAAGGTGTTAAAATGGAGTTGAGGGATTTTGCACTGTGACTGGTAAAACATCCCCCTTATGACTGTACTATTTCCCCATCAGCAGCCGGAACAGACTAGAGGCCAGGGGCCGGATACTCAAAACACTTAGGACTGTCGTATCTCGCTATGACTGTCCTATCTCGCCCACGGTGCCCACTCCATCGATACTCAAAACATTTCAGCCGCCATTTTGTGACGTCATGTGTCGTAACTCTGGTCCTAACTTAGGACACCCCCGGAGGGTGTCGTAGGCGAACATAACTCGGAAATAGGTTTGATTAACATCCAAAGCATAACCCGATCGGAAAACACATCGCTGTAGCAGTGGTCTTTCTGCGCCCAGAACATTACTTTCTGACAGAAATGAGTATCAGATTCAAATGAATCACACTATAAGACATCAAAAAATAAAATCAAATAAAATAAGCTTCAAAGTGAGTGGGGTGTAGTTCTGGAAATGTACCAAATAGTGTAACTGCTGGATGATGATAACCATTACTTACCTGTTCCCTGTAAATGTTTCTTTTCGCCAGTAGCTTTCTTCACGTCTGACCTGAGGTGTGTAAATTTCCTTCTCACTTCTCCCACATCACTCTGAATACGACTCACATTATTTACAGCATCTTTTACACTTTCCCAAGCATTTGCTTAATGTGATGGTGTTGCTTAATTTTCCAAATAATATTTTCCTTCTTTCCGACACCTCCAGAACCATTGTACATAATTCGTTTTCGGAGAAGTTAGGGCGGCGTTTCTTAAGTGGAGGGCCTTCCATTATATTTTGGCACACTATTAACTTTACGTACTGTAAAGTCCTAGGGACCTCTTTAGGCCTTGCTAGGGACACTGTCAACTAAGCCGCTCTGTGTTTATATTTGAATTTGATCATCCGTCGTATTTTTGGAGAATCTCTGTTTTGATTGGTGTTTACGTCGACGAACTGCAATTGTGATTGGCTAACGACAAATCAGCTGGTGCTCTTACTGCCCTCCGGTGAGCTTCATGGAAAACACCCTAGGACAGCGTTAGGACGTTTTCAATCTTGTTTGAGTATCTGTGATTTGGGATGTCCTAGGTGTGGCATAAGTTAGGATATCCTAACTTCCATACGACAGCCAGTTGTCCTAACTTGGGACAGCTTTTGAGTATCCGGCCCCAGATTTCCTAACAGACTCACTATCAGTAACTCGTAACTTAGATTCGTTTATACTGTACCGACAAGGAGCATCAGGGTCGGGCCGTACTAGTCAGGAAGTTGATTAATAAATAAACTTACGATCAAATCCCTGTTGTAACGAAGATTTGTTTTTGTCAGGCGGACAATGAAAGCAGAGAGCTCTTCCCATGTCTCTCGTTTGTCCTGCTAAAACAACCCTAGCTTACGAGATGGAGATGACCATAAGTTTATTAGTGAATATGGCCCCTTTGGTGTAAATGGTGATCTTTCTGTATTTTTCTGCTCCTGTTCCAGCCTTACCGAGTGAAGTGAAGGTGAGGGCAGGCGTGGCATAGTCAGAGTTGCCATGGTAGTTGGTGGCCTGAGTGGTAATGGAGTACTCCTGTCCCGGCTGCAGCCCTTCCACTGTTACTTGAGTCTTGTTGCCTTCCATCACATCCTCATACTGTGGTGCGTAGAAGCAACAGCACATCAACATAAAAGGACATGCAGGAAAGTTCATCATTTATATGAGTATTTCTACATGTTTACTATGTTACTATAGGAATGTTACAAAGAAACAGTTTTATTACAGGTATATCAAGTGTTCCAGACTTTTTTGTTTTTCATTCTTCTTTTCTTTCTTTCATTTTTTTTAATAGTGAGAACAGAAATTTGCAAACTGACCTGATAATCTAGGGTTCCTGTGGCTCTGTACTTGACAGTGTAGCCTTCAGGTCGACCTCCGGCGTTGTTTGCTGCCCAGCCCAGTGTTACAGTTACGTTGGTCACATTGATAACCTGCTAGCCAGCCAACAAATGAAAGTTAGTAAAAATAATCATATTCACAGTCATAGTAAGGTCTTCACTTTTAGTGTGCCACCCTGACTGGATGGAGGCAGGAACACATCTTAGGCCCTATCAAATCCTAGAAAACTGAACCAATGGATGGTATTGATTTTAAAAGCCTTAATATGACAAAGAAAAAAGATTCTTCTTCAGGAAGCTACATTTACTTTCTCGCAAACTGCGCATACGTTGTTGTGAACGTGTTGTAAGACATGACAGGTGCTGGAGAGGTGGTGGTACCAATGAAACCACTGTCCGGTTATACAAACGTTCCTCAGCTCTACGAAAGGAGGATGGTGGATTGCAGGACAAAGGCAGTTTAAGTCTGCAGGCCACCGAGTTCACGTTCAGATGAACCTGGAACTACAACAAGAGCAAAAACGACGGACTCTTCAGCAAACTCTTGTTGGTGGTGTCATGTTCCTGAATCTCCCATCATTTTCTCCTCTTCTCAGCGTCTTTCTCCTCATGAGAACAGTTTGTTTTTCTCATGCCCGTGAGTTAGTCATGTGACGTATTCATTTCTCTTCTGACTTTTTGGTGACTAATCTTATATTTTGTTCTTTTTGGTTAATTAATTAATGAAAAGCATCTGGTAACGCCATGGCAGCGTGGTGCTCTTCCAGTTCATGGCCCCTTGAGTGTTCAGTACGTATACTTTGGTTGGTATGTTTATTCCTTTTTGTCTGTGATTTAGAATGAACTTTGTTATTCATCATATTATTCATAGTAATATTTATCCTATGGTTCTCAGATGATTTTGTGAATTTTCAGCTCTTGTAGTTAGGTCATATATATATATACAGTAATCCCTCCAATATCCGTTGTAATAGAGCTAAAGGCATGTTCGGATATTGGTTTTGTCCGGATATTGGGCCTGAAGCTCCAGCACTGGTTTTTCATTACCCTAACCTAACCTAACCTAAATCAGAAAACTACCTTCCTACCTCCCTACTGGACATGTATAGCACTTATTTAGGTTCCTTTTCACATAAATAATGCACACATAGCATGAATTTATTGAATTTTAACCAAAAAATGATGATTTAGGGGTGAGTGAGTCATAGGAGCTCAGAACTTGCCAGCATAGTATAAGTAAGTATCGGACATGGAAATCATCTTTTCTCACATTTTATGCATTAAATCATTGGATACAAAGCATCAAATACAGTAAATGATGTTAATTGCTACCAGAAAAATGGTTAGGTTATATTAGGATAAGTTAGGTTAGGTTAGGTTATGACCGGACATCAAATTCACTGCTTCAACCTTTTTCATAGCGGGTGCACTTAATAACCATGCATGAAAGAATTAAATTAAAAGCAGGAAATTATGATTAACACAATGTTAGGTTAGGTTAGGTTAGAACCGGACATGAAATTCACATCTTTCACCTTTTTTTCTAGCTGTTTTACTTAAGAACCATGCATAGAAAAATTAAATTGCAAGCAGGAAATTATGATTAACATTTAGGGTAA
>JAGKTI010030537.1:0-12363 GCA_018397915.1 Birgus latro
CGTGCTAAGGGATCTTTGTATGCAGCATGTGTTAGGAGTGTGATGCTGTATGGTAGTGAGACCTGGGCAGTAAAGGAAGAGGATATTCGCAGGTTTAAACGTACAGAAATGACAATGATTAGGTGGATGTGCAGTGCGTCCCTGCGTGCAAGGCCTGGGGGGGCTGGGTTTACGATAGAAGAGTTGAGAGGTAGGATGGGACTGGAGTGTATTGGTGTTGTGATGAGGAGAGGTAGGCTGAGGTGGTTTGGACATGTCGAGAGGATGGGGGATGATAATTGGGTGCATATGGTGAGAAGTGTTAATATTGGGGGAGGGGTAGACCGAGAAAGACATGGGACGAGGTCATTAAATGTGACTTAAGGGTTAAGGGACTGAATAGGGAGGCTGCCAGAGATCGAGCAGCGTGGAGAGCCGCCATTAGGTGACCAAGGCCGACACATGCAAGCATGTTGGAGCCTTCAAAAACGAAANGAAATAATTATGTAATTCTCTGTATCTTGAAAATAAAAGAAACATCCTTGAGACTCCTTGAAAAGTCGTTGAATTTTAAGGGCCAGTCCTTGTGCGAACCCTGTGTTTATGTGTTTTTCAGGTGACACATTATCCTGGACCAACATTCCTTTCTTTTTGAGTTATGCAGTGGTGACCTCTTAGTACTTTTACCTATCTATCTATCTATTGCCAGACGCCTCAGTCCCGCACGGGGTGGCCACAAACAAATCGCCTGCATGTCGTTCTGTCCCCCGCTATTTCACTACCCCGCTCCCAACTCACACCCCCCTCTCTCATATACCTCTCCACTCCATCCCTCCATCTCATCCTCGGCCTCCCCCTCCCTCTCGCCCCCTCCACCTCACTCACATACACTCTCCTCATCGGTCTTTCACTCTCCATCCTCTCCACATGTCCAAACCACACCTTAAAGTGTTTCTCCTAACGCTTCCTATCACGTCCACAACCACACCACAACGCTCCTTCACTTCCTCATTTGTTAGTCTGTCTCTCCATGTGACTCCACATGTTCCTCTCAAATAACTCATTTCCAGTATTTGACATTTTTTAGCATTGAATTTCATTTCCAATACCTGGTTCCAATTGTAAATCCTGTCCATCTCTTCCTTCAGTATTTTGTGATCTTCTTCTTCAACTCACTTTACAATCTTTGCATCATCCTCAAACAGGCTTGCATAACTGTTTATTCCATCCACCATATTGTTTACGTAGATCAGCAACATCACAGGCGCCAGCATCAAACCCTGCACTCCATTTGTTACTTCCGTCCACTGTGACATCCTGTCCTTTATTATTGTCCTCATCTGTCAGTCTGTTATCAAGTCTTTTATCCATTCCAAGAAGTTTCCCTTCAGCCCTTCTATGTGCTTCAGTTTCCACATTAGTCACTTATGGGGTGCCTTGTCAAAGGCTTTCTCTAGATCTGAGTATACGCAAGCCATCCAACTATCTCTCATCTGTAGCTTTTTAATTGCCCTTGAGTAGAATCTCAACAAGTTAGAGACATGATATTCCATTCCTGAATCCAAACTGACTTTCTGCCAGAATCTCCATCTCCTCTGGATATTTTATCCATCTGTCTTTCAAGATTCTCTTGCTTAATTTTGTGGGGAGTAGACTGTAGCACTAGTCGAGCAGGGCAGTACTCCCAAGGTGGATGGAAAGCTGATTACAGGAGAGCGGTGGCATCTTCACCGTGGGTCTAACCCCCAGAGGCTGTCGAGGAGAAGAGGAGGACAGCATGGGGGCCAAACCGCCCCCCTCCCGGCCTGAGAACCTGGGAGTGGCTTTAGTCGCCCGGGCAAGTACCACATCTCTCCACACATCACACACCACACACAACAACACCGTTTTTTCTACACCGAGAAATGACTCCCCGGTGGTCATTTCTCGACTCCTCCTCCTCGCCGGGGTCATTGAGAGCAATCCAGGACCCACCAACAAATACACATGTCCAACATGCTCAAAACCTATCATGTTGAGCCGACAGACAAAGGGTTCAGTTCAGTGCAATTCCTTCAAGAACTGGACCCATTACACCTGCACAACACTTGCATCCAGAAAAGACTACACAAACACTTGGACCTGCTCCTTATGCTCCGTCCCCCCACCCACTAACCCCCTCACCAACCCTACTCCTACTTCCCTCACACCTCCTCAGCCTAACCCACCAATCCTTCCCACACCATCCAATCCCCTAATCACTCCTATCCCACCCCAAACTAATCCACCCCAACCCTTACCTCCATCACAACCCTCTCCTCCATCACAACCCTCTCCTACCCCTTCCCCTTCACCCTCACCACCACCACCTCCCCTCTGTGCTGCAGCACCCAACACACACTGCACACACAACATAAACATTCTCCAATTAAACACAGATGGCATAAACACAAAAAAACAAGAACTCACACAATTCATCAAACAACACAACTTACACAATGCCATCTTACAAGAAACAAAACTACTTACAACACAAAAAAACCTACATTTTATAATTTCACCACCATCAGACAAGACCGGACCGACAGCGGTGGCAGTGGACTCATCACCCTGGTGTGCAAATCTGTCAACTTTTCAGACACCAGTGCACACACAAAGTCACTTCTCCCCCCACATGACACTACAACAGAAATACAGTCAATTAAAATACTCACTTGTAACAAATCACACACAACAATCGCCAACATATACATTCCCCCTCAATCATCCCCTACAGTACCACACAATTACTCTCCACAAATACACCACATCACTAACATACCCAACATCATCCTGGGTGGTGATTTCAGCGCCAAGATGTCGGCCTGGTATGTCAACAACCCTGATACAGACAGAGGGCTGGCAGTACAAACCCAGACAAATCATCTTTTCATACTCAGTAATCCCAATCAGCATACCCATATCCCACACCAAACCCTCTTCCTCCCATCATCCCCGGACATCACCTTCTGCTCCCCAAACCTCGCCCCCACAACATCCTGGAGAGTGGTCAGAACCCTTGGCTCTGACCACCTCCCGATCATCATCATTACCAAAACCAGAATCACACCGGCTGGCCACAGACACACATACACTAATTATAAGAGAGCCAACTGGGAGGCCTTCACAGCTGAAACAGAACACTTTGAAACATTAAACAGTACATCCATCACAAACATCAACACTGCTGTGCACACATTTAATACATTTATACAAAATGCATACAAAAGACACATCCCTAGAGGCAACAGAAAAAGACACAATCCCAACTTCTTACCAGAAATTCAAGGCCTCATCATACAACGGGACACACTACGACACTCCCGAACACCCGATACACATGACATCGTACGACAAATACAAGAACTCAGCACTCAAATAAACAATAAAATATCAGAACAGCAAACACTAAATTGGAATAATTATCTCCAAACACTTGATCACAAAACAAACACCAGCAAACTCTACAAAACACTAAACAGCATCACACTCTCCAACAGCAGCACTACACAATCACACGCTGCCATCACAACAACAGACACCGTACCTTCAAACAAACAACAAACAAACATTCTCATCAATCACTTTTCACATGTCAGCCATCTAAACCCCCATTGTGATGACCGACGTATCATCTGACGTAAGAGACAGTTCCCCACAGACCCAGACTTCGCACCTTTCACTTACAACCAGACGAAGCACATCAGCAGCAGCCTCAAGCACTCATCTGCCTGTGGACCAGACAACATAAGCAACATACACCTTAAACACCTTGGACCACAAGACATTCAAGCACTCACCAACATATCAAACTACTGTACAGCTACTCACTCAGCATAATACCCAACATCTGGAAGCATGGCATTATCATCACTATCCCCAAACCCAACATAGATCCCATGTTACCTTCCTTACACCGCCCCATCACACTCCTCTGCACCCCCTCCAAAGTCACTGAATGACTGGTATTACAACTAGTAACTCCTCACACCCCCCTTACCCCATCACAACATGGTTTTAGGCCACTACACTCCACAAACACTCTTCTTACAGACCTTACACAGAGAGTTTTTGATGGCATGAATTCAGCTAGGCCACCACACAGAACACTCCTTGTCACACTAGACATTAGCAAACCTTTTGATTCCATCCCCCGCCACAGCCTCGCAAACAAAATATTCAACACAAACATGCACAATAACACAAAAAGATGGCTGCCAAACTACTTAGCAGGCAGATGTGCACATGTAACTTTTGCCGGTCAGTCTTCAAACATTAGAAACTTCACAAATGGCGTCCCCCAAGGATCTGTTTTGTCCCCTACACTCTTTAACCTATACATGCATGATATACCCACACCCCATACACCACAGATACACATAGCTTGCTATGCAGACAGCATAACACTTACATACACACCAAAACACAAACACATTCGCACACATCCTCCAACCTTACCTCAACACACTACACGAATGGTTCATTACAAACAGGCTCAAATTAGCCCCAGCCAAATCTACAGTGACCCTTCTCACAAACTAGACAACAGAACAGAGTCACATCCCACACCTCACCATAAACAACACTCCTCTACCACACACACACACACAAAATCCTTGGTGTAACATACAGTACATCAGTGTCATTTAAACAACACATCACAAACACAAAAATAAATTAACACCAAGACTTATTGCCTTGAGGTCACTTGCCCATACAACATTTGGACACAACAAAGAAACCACCACCACAGTATACAAACAATACTGTATATACGTTCAGCCCTCTTTGAGCTTCTAACCTCACTAAAACACACTATAACTCTCTTCAGACCATACAAAACAAGGCCCTAAAAATAATCACAGGCTACACAGCTACTACACCTACAGACCACCTACACCAAGAAACTAAAGTCCTCATCATCAAGGATCATCTAGACATGAGAGGCACCCAAATTCTCGCTATAGCATCCACAAACCCACAACATCCACTACACTACATGACAGCACATCCACACACACCAAGGAACATCAAAACAACACCCAGCACACAATATCATACACAAATAGTCATCTCTTCCCCCCTGCCCACCTCAGACCAGCTTCCAGAAGCATATTCACAATCAAATCACTCACCGTTCCATTCAGTCACTTAAAGACAACACACAGCTACATGCACGGCCTCCTGATATCTATCCTTCTGAATCCCATCTCCCTCGTGAGGACAGGATCCACCTGGCCAGGCTGAGATGTGGGCATCATCCAGCCCTCTTAAGTTATCAGAAGAGGCTGGATGACTCCGTCGTTGACGTCTGCCCAGGATGCAGTACAGCACCCCATACAATTAAGCACATTATGGAAGACTGCATTGCACACAATCACCTATAACAACAACACAACATACACTCCTTCAGAGCTTTGTGGGAAAGCCCGGTCTCGGCCATGGCCTTCCTTAGGGACTCGGGGCTGTTCAGCCAGACTGCCTAGGGAACAACTACTACTACTACCCATTAGTACAGTACTTGTATATAGGTATAATTAGGTGGTTGTGTTGGGAACTGAGGATGAGATGGAGGGATGGAGTGGAGAGGTATATGAGAGAAAGGGGGGTGGGTGAGCTGGGGGAAAGGCAGTGAAATGGCAGGGAACAGGGTGACTTGGAGGCCCTTCGTTTGTGGCCACCCCTTGTGGGATTAAGGCATCTGGCTGTAGATATATAGACAGATAGTCAGGGATGACACAGTTTTGAGGAAGGGGTAGTGTTAAGCCAGTAGGATGAGGGTAGTGTTTTTTATATAGAGATGTGAGGAACTGTCTAGAAAATAAGTATTGTGCCATAGGATTAGGGTAACGTTTGTATCTGGAGATGTGAGGAACATTCTGGAGATTTTGGCATGTCTGTTTTATTTTTCCATCTGTCTTACCGTAGGAATTAATTCATGTCATTTTTATTATTGTGCATTGTTAATGTATGTGCATTGTTTTGTGAGAAAGGGTGAGTTCTTTCCTATGTCCTGAAATGTTCTTGGCTGTACTGGTAGGAGGAGTCAGGGGAAGGGAGTATCTGAAGTGACTGTCTTGCATCCAAGACAATTCAGTTTAGTCAGGGAGCCAGAGTGTAGTGAACCATTAGTTTGTGTGCGAGAATCAGTGGCCATTTAAAGAGTCAGTAATGGACAATCAGTGAGCAGTGAGACAGTGAACAGTTAGCGAGTCAGTCAGTGAGTTAGTGGCGTATGAACAGTGATATAGAGTCCATGACAGAGTTAGTGAGTCAGACAGTGAGAACTACTCAGTGGTGGATGGAGTAGTCAGACAGTCAGTAAGGGAGAGTTAATCAGCCAGTGAACAGACAGTGAATGAGTAGTAGTGAGTGAAGGACAGAGTTAACATGGGAGAGAACAGTCACTGTTTTGCAAGTGTACCTCAGCTGTGCCTAGAAGGAATAAAACCCAGAAGTTTTCAGCTGTCTGTCTGCATGTCATTCTCGACATATCAATGTAACCTCAGAGGTTGTAACTACATGAATGAGGAAAAGGGTTTGAGTAAGGAGTGATCCTTGTGGCATACTGGAATTGAGTGGAAACTGGGATAAACTTCATTTTCCTCTACTCTTACCTGTCGCTGAGGTATGAGGAAATCAGTGGGACAGAAGATGATAGTGCATAGCAAGGGAGTTTGGATGACAGGGAACACTGTCATACTTTCTCAAAAGCTTTGGAAATACCAAGGGCTACTGCATGGGTTTCTCCATGCTCGTCAGTTGACTAGTAGATTGTATAAGTAATGATACTGAGTGTATCAGCAGTGAATATAGTGAAAACCATAGTGTTTGTTAGTAACTAAGTTGTTGGTTTCAAGATGTTTAACAGTATGCTTATTAATGACAATCTCAAATACTTTGTTACTGTACCTTGTTTCCAAGAATTAGGGAGTGAACAAGTACAGCATGTATTCATAGTCTACGTAAAGTAGCTAGAACAGAAGCAAGTTCTGGGGAACGCTTTTTCATAACTGTGGAAGAAATTCCTTCTGGACCTGGCGCTTTTTTGGTCAATAAATTATCCAGAATTGATTTTACATATTTAGACTGTATCTTTAGTGTGGTAATTTTGTGAGAGTCAAGTTCTACTACAGAAATTTTCTGATTGATTTCATCTAAGGTAAAATGTGTGGCAGATGTACTGGCAAGGATGTTAGCATTTCCATGGAGTCATTTGCAGTGTTTCCATTCAATGATTTTAGTGGAGAAATGAGTGATGCAATGTTAAAGATACTGTTGAAAGAGTCAAGAATTGACCACTCTATTCTGTTGTCATTAGGATTTTTTAACAGTTTAGATAGTTATAATGACCTAATTTCTTCTCAGCACTCAGTAACCCTTTTCTCCTGTACTTCAGTCAAAAAGTACCCTACCCACCTTACTGACATTTGTTATAAAAATGTACCTGACCCCCCCCTCACACACACACACACACACACACTCCCACTGGCACACACGGGTCGTAGAGGGAGAGAGACGGAGCTGCTCCTGGATCGAGGGGAAATAATCGCAGAACTAGCAGCGAAAAGGAGATAGCCTATTGTGATTATGTGGTTGAATGTGTGAGTGGTGGTCCCGTCGGATATTAGTTTAAAAAAAAACGCAAGTTTCGCCCCTAAAAATACAAGACAAAGTGAAAAAGAAAGTTTCCATATGGTTGTGAAGATTGTTTACAACTGACGAGGGGGAATTTGTGGGCTTCTCCGAGCTAAATGTAGGCAAAGGAAGTGATAAGCTGCAAGAAACAAGAGTAGCAGGAGTAGAGAAAACGGCGGAGAGGAATGTCCAGGAGTTAAAAAAGGTATGGGAAGTAATTAAGCAGCTGCAGGAACAGACCATAGAGCAAGAGAGAGAGATCAAAGTCCTACAGAATAGGCTGGAAAAAGTTAGCACACGTAGTGAGGAACAAGAAAAAGAAGTTACAGAATTAAAGGCGAATGACGAATCCGCATCAAATGAAATAAAACAGCTGAAGAGGGAGAATAAGAGGTTCGAAGAAGAAAGGGACAGAATAAAAAGTAAACTAGATGAATATGAATCAAAATCGAGGAGGCAAGATGAGCATATTCAGGAAATCAAGGAGCAACATAAGGGGTGGAAGAAAATACAGGAGGAAGGAAATGTAAATTTGAAGGAAATCATAGAACAACAAAGTAAGGAAAAAGTGGAGAAGGAAGTAGTTAGAGTACTAAGAAGTAGAGAATCTTTGGTCAGGGATGTAGCAGACAAGAAAAAAATGTGTGATAATTTCAGGAATAAAAGAAAAACGAATGACAGTAAGATCTGAAAGAGAGAGAGAGGAACTGAGCAAGGCTAAAGAAATAATATCAGTGGTTATGGAAGGAAACAATGAAGCCCAAGAAGAGATTGAAGAAGTGTTTAGGTTAGGAAAGTACGAAGATGGTGGGGCAAGGCCCTTGAAAGTAAAGTTTAAGTCCCAAGTAATAGTGAATGAAATCATAAGTAGAACGTGGAAATTGTCAGAGAAAGAGGGGTTTAAAAATGTTTGGATTAGGAGAGATGCAAATGAAGAGGAAAGAGCTAAATTAAAGGAGTTAGTAAAGGAAGCAAAGATAAAAAACGAACAACGAACGGAGAAAGAGAAGACAGAGTTCTATTGGAGAGTTATGGACCAGAAATTGAGAAAGTGGTACCGACGGAAGGAAGGAGAGACGAGAGTATAAAAAACGATGAAAAAAGTTTGAAAGTGGCGTACACAAACATTGATGGACTAATATCGGCGAGATTAGAAATCAATGATTTTTTGAGGGTACACGAACCTGATGTTATGTGCTTTGTAGAGACTAAATTGAAAGAAGATATTGATATTCATATGGGAGGTGGGAAATACAAATTGTGGAGAAGAGACAGAAAAGAAAAAATGGGAGGAGGAGTGATGATAGCAGTGAAGGACAGTATAAACGTAGATACTGTGGAAATGGCAGAGGGCAGGGCCGAAGCCATAAACTTGAAATTAGAAACTGGGGAGAATGGTAAGAGAGATATGGCAGTGGTATTTGTTTCCCCTAATTAAACAAGAGCATGGAATGACGATGAATACCAGGAGATGTTGTCAGACATGGTTAGTTATCTACAGAAAGTGATCGAGAAAAGCAACAATATAATCCTAATGGGTGACTTTAATTGTAAAGAGGTGAACTGGGAGGAATGGGACTCGGGAGGCAGCGAAGATTCGTGGGGCACTAAATTGTTAAATATAGCAATGAATAATGTAATGACACAGTGGGTTAAAGAAGAGAGACGATTCAGAGGTGATGACACACCAGCAAGATTAGATTTGCTACTATCCAAAGAACCTGATGTAATTCAATCATTAAATTATCTGTGTCCTATAGGAAAAAGTGATCATGTGGTCATTGAGTTCCAGATGATAATAGGGAACGTGGTGCCAAGAGATGAGCTTTATAGGCAAGGAAGATACAACTTTGGGAAAACAAACTTTGCAGAATTGAGAAAATTTTTTGAAAATGCGGACTGGAGAAAATTCAGGGAAACAAGAGAGATACAGAGGAAGTGGGATATCTTTTTAGACCTCTACAATTTGGGAGTGGAAAAATATGTGCCAAGAGTAAGTGGGAAAGAAAACAGGAAAAAGGTGTGGTTTAATAGAAGGTGTATAATAGCGAAAAAAGAGAGGGACATGGCATGGAACAACTGGAGAAAGAAAGGTAATATCAGAACAAAGGAAGAATATAAAAGAACTAGAAATGAATATGCAAGAATACGTAGAGAGGAAGAAAGGAACTTTGAAAAAGGTATAATTGACAAATGTAAGGATGAACCCAAACTGTTTTATAGATTTGTTAATGGCAAATTGAAGCAAAGGGAAGGAATCACCAAACTAAAAGTAGAAGGAGAGGTCTACAAGGATGCAGTAATGCAAGCTGAAATAATGAACAAATGTTTCCAATCGGTTTTCACTAAGGAAAGGGAGTTTGTTGAAGGAGAGGGAGTGATTAGAAATGTAGTGATAAAAGATATAAAAGTGGAAGTGCAGGAAGTGTATAAATTACTGGGAGCTCAAGATGTAAGGAAGGCCCCAGGACCGGATGGAATCTCTAATTGGGTACTGAAGGAATGCAGAGAACAACTGGCGGATAAGATTCACAATTTAATTGTGTGCTCCTTGGAAGAGGGAAAAGTGCCTCGGGAATGGAAGAGGGCAAATGTGGTGCCAATCTATAAGGGAGGAAACAAGGAAGAACCCCCTGAATTATAGACCAGTGTCCCTAACCAGCATGGTTGCGAAATTGTGTGAGAGAATCCTGAAAGATAGATGGATAAAATATCTGGAAGAGATGAATATTTTGACTGAAAGTCAGTTTGGATTCAGAAGTGGAATGTCAAGTGTTTCCAACTTGTTGAGCTTCTACTCAAGGGCGATTGACGTGCTACAGGAGAGAGACGGTTGGGTGGATTGTGTGTACTTAGATCTGGAGAAGGCCTCCGACAAAGTACCCCACAAGAGACTATTATGGAAATTAGAGCATATAGGAGGACTGAAGGGAAGCCTCCTGGAATGGATGAGAGACTTTTTGAGTGACAGACAAATGAGGACAGTAATAAAGGACAGGACATCTGGATGGAGGGAAGTAACAAGTGGTGTCCCACAGGGCTCGGTGTTGGCACCAGTAATGTTCTTGATTTANGATATGGTAGATGGAGTGAACAGCTACGCAAGCCTGTTTGCTGATGATGCAAAGATCTTGAGAAAGGTAGAGGTTGAAGAGGACTGTAAAATGCTACAGGAGGATCTGGATAGGATATATGATTGGAGCCGGATGTGGGAAATGAAATTCAACGCAAAAAAATGTAAAATATTGGAAATGGATAAAAGTACCAAGAGGCCATCATTGAATTATTTGATGGGTAATGAACCAATTAGAAAAGCAAGAGAAGAGAAAGATTTGGGAGTGCTGGTCCAGGTTTGTCACCTGAAAAGCACATAAATAAGATAGTGAGAGAGACATATAAACTCTTGACCAATATAAGAGTGGCATTTCATTACATGGATGAGGAGATGATGAAAAAATTGATAGTGGCCATGATCCGGCCCAGGTTAGAATATGCAGCAGTAGTGTGGTCCCCACGCAAAAAGAAAGATATAACCAAGATTGAGAGAATACAAAGAACATCAACCAAGATGGTCCCTAGTCTGGCAGATTTGCCATACAGAGAGAGGCTGGAAAGGCTGGATTTGCCCTCCTTAGAGGAAAGGAGAAAGAGGGGTGACATGATTGCAGTGTTCAGGACCATGATAGGAGTAGATAAAATTGACAGAGAAAATCTGTTTGTGTGGGATGAGAGAGCAACAAGAGGACACGGAATGAAACTAAAGAAGCCAAGCTGCTCAATGGACATCAAGAAATATAGTTTTCCATATAGATGCATAGACCTGTGGAATAGCCTGGACAAAGAGATCGTCCAGTCTAAAAACTTAAATGAGTTTAAGGCAAAATTTGACTTATTGAGAAACAGAGACGGGACCTCACGAGCGTAGCTCATTTCCTGTATATCACAATTAGGTAAACAGTTAGGTAAACACACTCACACACACACACACACACGTCTTCCTGGATCGCAGGGAAATAATCGCTGAATCAGTGGCGAAAGGAGACCAGCCTATTGTGATTATGTGAATAAGTGCTTGAGTGGTGGTCCCGTTGGACATTAGTTAAAAAAAAAATGCAGGTTTCGGGATAAAGAGGACAAGATACAGTGGAATAGAAAAGTTTCCATATGGTTGTATCATGGCAGAAAGCGATGGCGGTTTGTTTACATTTGGTGAAAGGGAATTCGTGGGCTTCTCCAACGAAGATGCTGGAAATGGAAGTACCAAACTGAATCAAACAAGAGTAGCAGGAGTAGAGAAACCGGTGAAGAGGAATGTCCAGGAATTAAAAAAAGTGTAGGTAGTAATGAGAGAGTTGCAGGAGCAGACCTTAGAACAGGAGAGAGAGATCAAAGTCTTACAGAACAAGCTGGAAAAAGTTTGCACACGCAATGCGGAATGAGAAAGAGAAGTCACAGAATTAAAAGTGAGTAATAAATCTGCCACAAATGAAATAAAACAGCTCAAGAGGGAAAACAAGAGGTTGGAAGAGGAAAGGGACAGAATGAAATGCAAATTAGATGAGTATGAATCAAAATCAAGGATGTTATCTATCAATCTATTGCCAGACGCCTCATTCCTGCATGGGGTGGCCACAAACAAATCGCCTCCATGTCGCTCTGTCCCCCGCTATTTCACTACCCTGCTCCCAACTCACACACCCCTCTCTCATGTACCTCTCCACTCCATCC
>JAGKTI010030538.1:0-12363 GCA_018397915.1 Birgus latro
TCTCATCTCTCTCTCTTTCTTTCTCATCTCTTCTTTTCATTTCTTTTCTTATCTCTTCTCTTCTATTTTTTTTCTCTCTCTCAGCATTGGTAACTTCAACTTCTTGAACCTCTTCTTTTAAGGTGGTTTCTGAATATTTTATGGTCCTTATGGCAACTGTACCTTTTCCACTTCATTATGGCCATCATTTGTACCTTTTCCAGTTCATTAACATGTTTCTTTAAATCTGTTATCCATACCACAGCTGCATATTCTTACATCGATCATGTAATGAAGCATGTTATCTTCCTTAGTGTCATCTCATCCATATACTGTACTCTAGTTAACCTACCATGTGCCAGCCAACTTGGGACCCCCCTGGAGCCATGGTGCCTGCCTATTTTTTACTTTTTTTTTTTCTAGATAGGTTAGGAATGAAGAGAAAACATGGAAAACAGCCGTAAAAGTACTCACTGAAGCCTAAAAGGTCGATTTCAGGTCAAATTGTTTCTGCTATCAGCTGAAATGTTCAGCCTGCCCATGACACCCAGTGAGTTGAGGTAGGAGATTGGCATTTTCTCCCTGGGTAACTCTCCCAAATGACCAAGGGACACTTCGGAAGGCACATAGATGACGTGGGAACTGTCCCCAAGCATAATGATGTGTGGGGGCGCATTACGTTTGAGTGAGTGGCATTTATCAGGCAAATGTTCGCAATTTTAGAGTTAGTATTTTACACTTGTAAAAAAGAGGGTGACTCTACACTGAGTGACAAGCCAAATGGTTTCCTGTACACCAGGAAACCCTTTACCACGCTGGCTGGTAACTATATAACCAAATTATGGCACCTGGTGGTTTAGTGGGTAATTAAGGTGCTCCAATCGGAATGAGCCGGTGAAGGCTCATATCCAAGAGGTAGTTGGGGTTATTGCTCACATAATGCCACTCAGGGATGAGTGAGGCTGCTCACTCTCATCTTAAATGTCAAGACCAACTTACCTAGCCCCAGGGTCCTACGCTTCTCATGGGGCAACTTAGGATTGGATGATGAGTGAATGAGTGTAAAAAACTCTGATGGCATTGTTTGGAAACTACCTGTACTGTTGTTTGCAGATGATACTGTATTGTTAAGTGAAGATGAAGGGGAGCTGCAAGGTTTGGTGGATGAGTTTGGGAGAGTGTGTAAGAAACACAGTCTAAAGGTGATTGTAGGGAAGGGTAAAGTTATGGTCTTCGAGAGAAGTGAAGTCAGTGAATGTACAGTGAAGTTGGATGAGGAGGAAATGGAAAATGTGAGTGCATTTAACCTGCCGAGTCCCACCAACGTATGATGCACGTCGCTACTTTTTTCCGCAGACAGACCCACCGACGTGCATCGTATGTAACTCAATTACAAGGCCCATTGTGTGCACATTTTTCAACATTCATGGGTGATTTTTGGTAGGCATATGTGGGAGACCTTCTTCTACCTGCTGTCAAGCAGGGATATTGCCTGGCCCCACCTAACCCCCCCTCCCCCCCATACTGGGCAATTCACCTGTTAGCATTAACCTGGCCAGTAAAGGTATGTTGCCCCACGGTCTCTCCAATGATGAAATTCACGGTGAAAGTGATTCCTGAGGTGGAGGACAAAGCAACAAAGAAGCTAGAGGTAGAAACAAACAGAAGTGATGAGGTGGTAATGTCATAAAGGAAGGTGCCATATACTGGGGTTTTGGGTGAGTGAACAATGCTTTTATCGCCTATATTATTGTGTGAAAACCAATATAGACTTGTACTACACATAAATTCATACCAAATAAATAAATAAATAAATAAATACGTAATTTAAAGTGGCTTGAATTAGTCAACCCTTTCATAGTTCGTTTTCTTTAGCCAGGTACCCTGAAAAAGAAGGAAAACATAAGGCTAAATGACACCTGTATCAACATTTTTAACCTCAGGAGGGCGATTTTTCTATGAATTTTTGATGTTTCTCACCGATAGCGGAGGTTTGAGCCCCCCCCCAAAATAAAAAAGTTGAAAATCGGTCGGGACCTGGGGGTAGGCTGGGTAAAAAAACCAGTCGGGACTGGACAGGTTAAGTACTTGGGTAGCGTGTTGAGTTAGGATGGAAGTTTAGAGGGTGAAGTGCTTGAAAGGGTACAAGGATGAAAAGTTGCTGGTTCCTTGAAAGCAGTGATAAGAAACAGGGAAATGAGCATGGAAGTGAATTAGCTACTAGATGACAGTATTGTAATATACTAACTCTAACATACAGAAGTGAAGATTGGACTTTGTTGGAGGGACAGAAGTCAAGAGTGAGAGCAGTGGGAATGAGTTATTTGAGAGGAGCATGTGGAGTCACATGGAGAGACAGACTGACAAATGAGGAAGTGAAAGAGCATTGTGGTGTGGATGTGGTTGTGATGGAAGCACTAAGAGAAACATATTGAGGTGGTTTGGCCATGTGGAGAGGATGGAGAGTGAGCTCCTGATCAGAAGAGTCTATGTGAGTGAGGTGGAGGAGAGGAGAGGAAGGGGGAGGCCAAGGATGAGATGGAGTAGAGAGGTATATGTGAGAGGGGGTGTGTGAGCTGGGAGCAGGGCAGTGAAATGGCGGAGGACATGGTGACATGGAGGCGATTTGTTTGTGGCCACCCTTTCTGGGATTAGGGCATCTGGCAATAGATAGACAGATAGAAAAAGTGTTTGCATAGTCTTTATCGGCATCATCATCAACTGGTGAACACTTTCACCAGCAATGGGGACCATCAGGAGATCATCGGTCTCCATCCATCCATCATCCAATCCTATGTTGCCCCATGAGGAGCGTAGGAGCCCCAGGCTAGACAAGTTGGTCCTGACATTTAAGATGTGAGTGACCAGCCTCACTCATCCCTGTGTGGCATTATTTGAGCAATAAACCCTAACCACCCCTTGGATATAAACCTTCACTGACTCAATCCGATTGGAGTGCCGTAATTACCCACTAAACCATCAGGTGCCAAAATTTGGTTAAATAGTTACCACTCAGCATAATAAATTGTTTCCTGGTGTACAGGAAACCATTTGGCTTGTCACTCATTGCAGAAGGAAGAGGAAAGAATCGTTTTGTTTCGTTTTTTGAAGGCTGCAACATGCTTGCATGCGTCGGCCTTTTTGGATTGAAGCGTGTAGCATTTTATGACCGGATGCCCTTCCTGATGTCTACCAATGACCCTTGGGTGGATTCGATCCTCCGACCCTACGGCCAGAGCGGAGCGCTCTAACCCACTGAGCCACGGAAAGAAAGACAGAAGAGAGAGCGTAAAGTCACCCGTAGGCAGAACCGAGAGGAAAGAATGAAGGAAAGAAAGACAGAAGAGAATGGAAAGAATGAAGGATTGTGGAGAGGAAAGGGCAGACACCCAAGAGCAGCACTACATCGAGTGAGTGGATGGTGAGCGCCCCCACCTATCTCATGTTGGGAAAGACCTCGGTGTGACATAATGCTCGCTCACTCAGTCAAAGTAAGACTGAGGAGATGGCTACCCGCACAGCATGGGGTAGGCGTGGGTGAGTCATAGTGCCGGTACCAGCCCTACAGAGGTGCAGGACTGTGCCTACCCCAAAATCTGCAAAATTTGAATTATCAAATTTTGGCAATTTTTTTCAGTTGCAAGATGTAATATTGCAGTTGTGACAATTTGTGCACACACATGGCAGGCCGTAATATTACAGCTGTGGCACACAGCGGGTTTAAAGCTACTCTCATGGCCATCAGTATATACCCCTCCAGTGATCCTGTTACTGTTCTTTTCCTGTGATAGGTCTTCCTGTATGGTCACTTGCAGATCTTTCCCCTTTTTTGCTTTACTAATCCTTTCTCATTCCAATTTATACCCGTAACATGGTTACACCTGTTTGTAAGATATGGTTTCTTGTGTGTATGATGTTGTTAATGGCAGCATGTTTCACTGTTACCATTGTGCTTCTAATCCTGTTGAAAGCATATTTTGTGGATGTATGTAAATGTTGTCTGCTGTCCAGTACACTGCTTGCATTTTACACATCAATATGGGTTGGCACTTGCGAGGACTTGTGGCTGGAAAACTTTCCCCTGCTGCCTAATGGCTGACGTAAGGGGAGGCATTGGTTAGGCTCTGTTAGCTTGGCTTTGGACCAGGATGAGACTGGGACTTGGACCTGTGCCAGAGGGTACAAGGTATTATGGTTCTCAAGCTGTTACTTCTGCCCAATAACAATGGGTCTGAACCTGAGAATAGCACTCCAGGAGGTTGCCCTATCACTGGGTGCATAATACAGGGCATTTGAGGTGCCAAGGCATATAGACAGGGCTAGAGATCGAGAAACATGGCGAGCTACCATTAGGTCACTAAGGCCAGTGCATGCAAGCATGTTGGAGCCTCCAAACAAAAGAAAGTGAACTTATTGTTATGTATGGGAGTAGACATATTGTACATGGTAGGTGGGAGTGTAACCATCCATCAAGCTGATGTAGCTGCTGCCACCATCAGGTGATTTTCCATAGTAACAAACCTTGTAGCCCAGATAACCATTTACTCTGATGGTAACCATAGAAATAGTTAGACACATGGCTGTCAAGTGAACTAAGACACTTCAGTTGGATATAACCTAGAGGGTTTACATCTGAGTGGTGGTTGGGGTTTATTGCTCACATAATACAACTAAAGGACCAGTAATTGGTCACTCTCTTCTTAAATGTACTGTAGCATGGCCTGGACCCGTGTGCTCCTGATGGGACAGTAAAAGATTGGTTGATGAACTGATAGATAGATAGATAGGGACAAACCTGAGAAGATGAGGGATGAAGTTACACATAAAGATCTCAAAGATAACAGAATCATCCAAGATGTAGCACAGTATTGAGTGACTGAGATAACAGCCATCAGGTGACCAATGTTTATGTGCTAGCATGGTCAAGGACATAAAAAATATAAATGTATAGAAGACTGTGAATTACGTTTAGTGAACTTGGATAGAGTAATCTCAGAGATTATCAGTGTATATATATCATCTTTCGTAACCAGTACCAGACAGAATAATCTCAAAGATTATCAATGCATATATCATCTTTCTTAACCAATACCCGGTCACCATTCATGCCTTTGTCCTCTCCAGGAAAATGTTAGCTGCCTGAACACCTCATTGGTGATTCTTATGCTGGCCCACAAGCACTCTGAGCTGCCATTGTACCTGGAGGCTCTACGCAGCCATGTAGAGCCACACCTCCTTACTAACCTCCGTGCCCTTCTTCGCTTCTGGCAGACCCATTACCTCCACAACAAGGACAAGGATTGTAACACACTCCAAAGGGTGAGTCTTGGATACATGGCAGTCATCTTATTACCAACTTCATTTGGATGACATATGTTTTATTAGATTCTTCTTGTGTCCAGACAGTTTATTCAGCTTGGGAGACTTTTCAAACTACAACAGTGTATTGCATAGCCTTCCCTAGACTTTTCAGACCAGAGGAGTGTACTGCATAGTTTTTCTTAATCCTTTTAATACAAGAGGTTGTTCCAAAGTAGAATTAAACTGTCTGGATGTAGCATGAATAAACTAAAAAGACCTCTGGATTCAAGGTTTTAGTGGTAAATACAGTAGTTCAGTACTGTATTATGATAGCATTTTATTTTAAAAAGTAAGTTGTATTTTGTGGTATTCATACTTGTATTTAATTCTGTTGAAATGATAGATTATTAAGTTGACTCACTGGAGTGTTTCAGGTATACAAAAGAAAAGAATTAATGTTAGAAAATGATTTTTACAGGAAAATAAAAATTTTATTCCAAAATTATTGTTAAGATGTAAGGATGGAAAAATACTGAAACAAGAGAAGAATAAACAACAGAAACAAGAGAACAATTGAGATGGGAGGAGATTCAGAGTACTGTACCCATTACTACACATTACGCTGTGCTCACAAAACGTTTTTTAGCTAGCGGGATGTAGTAATGGGTTTTGAACTTATCTTCCTCTCCACTCCCACACTCACCCTCCCCCTTCCATTTACCTGTTATCCTTGACCTCTGTCCCCTTTCCATCTCAGTGTGACCTGGAGGCAGAAAAGGCAGGCTGAATACAGAGGATGAGAGGAAGAGGGATCATTTTTATTGATGGCAACTGTACCTTCATAAATTGAATATGTATGTAGGAAGGGCTTGAAAGAGTAGAAAGTTTGCTGGTTCATTGAAACAGTGATAAAGGATAGAGAAGTGAGCAAGGAAGTAAAAAAGTCACTCAGTGGCAGTATTGACATTCCCACTCTAATACAGTGGTCACTTATCACTGCAAAATGAAAATCTGCACTCCTGTTGTTATCGCACATTTTTCTGTTAAAAATCATTGTCATCACACACCTGAGCTGGTTTCTGACTTCAGTGATGGTGCAGTATCTGTGATTTTTGATGGCTCTGGGGAGAGATGAAGCTCAGCTAAGGAATTCACTCCCATGTAGTGGAGACCACTGTGTCTCCACTTCCTAACCTCAGAACTCCATACTTCAAGCCTGTCTCAAGTCTCTGTGTGGTACATGTTTCTTTCTTGTGTCCTTTTCATTACTTTCTATTAGCCTAGCCATGCCTATGTGTGTTTCTGATGCTTAACAGTATGTGTGTATTTGGTAGGTATAACTCTCATCTTAAATATCAGGACTAACTTGCCTAGCCCCGGGTTCCTATGCTCCTCATGGGGCGACATAGGATTGGATGATGGATGGTTGGAAATTGTTGTAAAAGGGAAACTTTGCATTTATGAGTGGCATGCCCAGAATTAATCCCATAGATTCTGTGCTTTCTTTATCGCACGATTTCATTATCATGGGGAAGGCTTGGAACCAGTCATGTGGGATAACCAAGGGATCACTGTATATGGAACTGAAGCTTGGTCCCTGTTGGAAGGACACATGTCAAGAGTGAGAGCTGTGGAAATGAGTTATCTGAGAGGAGTATGTGAAGTCACATGGAGAGACAGACAAACAAATGATTAAGTAAGGAGCATTGTAGTGTTGATGTGGATTTGATTGAAAATGTTAAGACGGTTTGACTATGCATGGAGGATGGAGAATGGGAGACTGACTAGAAGAGGTACAGTATGTGAGTGAAATTGAAGGGGAGAACAAAGGTGAACTGGAAGGCTGGAATGGAGAGATATATAAGGGAGGGGAGTGTGAGTTTGAGGAAGGATAGCCAAATGGTAGAGGACAGAGTGACATGGAGGTGATTTGTTTGTGGCTACCTCAAATGGGATTAATGCATCTGACAATAGATAGAAAGACAATAGATGTAGTAGATGGCCATAAGTGCTTGAAGAATGTGTCCTTGTAGCACATCAAGTTGGCTTGTGATATATGGTACAGATACAGTAGTCATTGCACATTAAAGTTTAATTATTTCAGCATTATTGAAAATGACAATGACACATGCTACCTTCCCCTCAAAATAACTACCAGTATTTATAGCCAGTTGTTGTACCCCTTCAAACTGATGATGTATTTTCTATTTTATTTTTGCTCCATTCCGAAATTTTAATTATATCCACAATGAATGACAAAGATTTTGTGTTAAATATCTTCGCAAAACATGCCAGCTGAACAGAACAGTTAGGGCCACTCCTTCCCCAACCAGCCTTAGATCTCTTCCTCCATATCATGTCTCATCAGCCCCAGACCTCTCACTGTCTGACATCCATCAGAAAAAACAAAATCATGAATTTTGGGCAGCGGGGGGGGTTCTGTTCCTCAGAAGTGAGAACAACCATCCCAGGTAAGTAATCTCATAGGCTATTGGATCCCTAACAGACATCAGTGTTGAATTTACCTCACAGGAGGACCCCTTTTCAAGCCCGATTCTGGGTCCTTCTTCCCACGCAGACCCCTGGCACAAGAACCAATCTTGGATTCAAGTTCCTCATCTAACCCTCCGGACACACTCATTTCGGGAGCAGTCCTTTTATAGGACTCGCAGTTCCTGCAGTCCTGATCAGCACTTTCTGTTTCTTACACAAGACATAGCAGGACCTTAGCTTTCCCAGTACTCATCTGTGTTGGATTTCTGTCAGCAGTCACTTTTTGAATCTGTCTCTAACAGTGAGCCAGATTTCTTAGGCCTCTCACTGGAAGATGTACAGACAGTTCAGTTGCAAAACCAAGTGCAAGAAGAGTCTCTTCAGATCCAAAAGACTCCCAAGACATTGCTGACGCTATGATTCAAGGCTGCCTTTACTCTCAAGCTAGATGGTTCTTCCTGAAGATGAAAAGCAGCTAACAGTTTCAGTAAGCATATAGCCAGTAAAACAGAAAATAGCATCTGGGAGAGAAGTCCAAATCTAACTGTTAGAGCCCACTTTCAGGACTGTCATTTACAAACTCCTGAGTCATTGACTGCCTGGGTAGCAACTGATTGAAAGAGCACGATAGATGCTGTATACAGATGTGCCAATGTAGTCTTCTTTAAAGTATTCTGTGTTCCCAAAGGAGAAGTTCAGTTCCCAGTATCAAAAGTGCATGATTTGTCAGTACTCCTCCCATACAGTATGACTTAGACAGGGATGATTGAGTTAGGAAACTAGAGGTTGTAGGAAAAGTTGAGAATAGATCCACAGCTAATCATCTCATATCTTTCAAATTGCAGCATTTCTAGTATATTTTAGTTAAAGTGGACAAGGCAATGCTCCACCATGTCCAGCCTCAAAAGTGTTTAGGAGCACCAAAGCTAGAAATCCTACTGGCACCTCCACTGTTCAGTCCCAGCATGGATAAGAAACAAATAGATTTTAATTTTTCTACTAGGGCTTAAGTCAAGGCCACTCTTGCTTCACAACTGTGTCTTTTGTCAGCAGCACAAGGGTTTCCTCTGTCTGAACAATTTTCAGAAAGGAGTCCATTATGATCCTGCAGTACCCATAAGCATTGTCAGATTAACATGTTGCCTACATTATGGGAACAGCTTGTACCTCCCCACCCGCAATTCCATATTTGGTGTTCTGCGTCAACACGACATAAGCCATCGTAGAGAGAGGAAGTGAGCAGTGAACAAGTATCTCTTGACCAAGGAATGTCATGATTAGGCCAAAAGTAGTAGTTCGCCTGTCACCCAGGACATCACACGACTATAACGAAACAAAAGCATTTGGAGGCAGAATGCTAATCTATCCATCTTAATCTGTCTGTTGCCAGACGCCTTAATCCCATAAGGGGTGGCCGCAAACAAGCCGCCTCCATATCGCTCTGTTCCCTGCCATTTCACTGCCCTGCTTCCAGATCACACCCCCTTCTCTCATATACCTCTCCCCTCCATCTCATCCTTGGCATCCCCCTCCCTCTCCCCCCCCGTCCACCTCACTCACATACACTCTCCTCATCAGTCTCTCACTCTCCATCCTCTCCACATGCCCAAACCACCTTAATGTGTTTCTCCTAATGCTTCCTATCATGTCCACACCACAACAATCCTTCACTTCCTCATTTGTCAGTCTGTCTCTCCATGTGACTCCTCATGCTCCTCTCAAATAACTCATTTCCACTGCTCTCTCTTGATTTCTGTCCCTCCAACATGGTCCAAGCTTCACTTCCATGTGTTAGAGTTGGTATCACAATACTGTCATGTAGTAGCTTTTTCACTTCCATGCTCACTTCCCTGTTTCTTATCACTGCTGTCAAGGAACCAGCAACCTTTCTTCCCTGCTGCACTCTTTCAAGCACTTCACCCTCCAAACTTCCGTCCTTACACATCACACTGCCCAAGTACTTAAGTTCACTCACATTCTCCATATCCTTCCCATCCAGTCTCATTGTAAATTCACTGACTTCACTTCTCTCAAGGACCATCACTTTACTCTTCCCCACATTCACCTTTAGATTCCGTTTCTTACACACTCTCCCAAACTCATCTACCAAGCCTTGCAGCTCCCTCTCATCTTCACTCAACAACACAGTACCATCTGCAAACAACAGTACAGGGAGTTTCCAGATGCTGCCCTCTGCCACTCCAACATCCACTGCTCTACCTTGTATCTCTTTTATAACCCCATCCATATACAGATTGAACAGCCATGGAGACATGACACATCCTTGTTTCAATCCAACCTTCAGATGGAAAAATTCACTCAGTTTGCCATCCACACGCACTACAGTTTCAGCACCCTCATACATACTCTTCACTGCCTGCAACAACTTCCCATCAACTCCATATATTCTTAATACTTTCCACAATCCTTGTCTATCCACCCTGTCATATGCTTTCTTCAAATACATGAAGGCTGTGTACAACTTCTTTCCCTTCTCTAGAAACTTTTCCACTAAAGATCTAAGAATGAATATCTGGTCTACACAACCTCTTCCCTTCCTAAAACCTCCCTGTTCTTCTCCAATTAATTCCTCAGTTATTTCCCTAACTCTGTCAATAAGTCTCCTACCATATACTTTTCCTGTTACACTAAGAAGGCAAATGCCCCTATGATTACCACACAGTTCTTTTTCCCTTTTTCCTTTGTACAGGGTAATAATTATACCTGACTTCCAATCCTCCGGGACTCTACCTTCTTCCCGGGTCCCGGGTCAATCTGCAAACCTTCCACGTCCATGCTATTACTATCTCTCCCCCATGCTTCAGCATTTTACCACACACTCAATCAATTCCTGGGGCTTTCCTCATTTCAACTTTCGTCATTGCTACCACCACTTCCATCCTACTGATTTCTTCCTCTCTTCCCACATCCTTCCTTCTCCCAGCCATTCCCCAGCCACTTATACATGCATTACTTTCATTCTCAATGTTCAGCAATTCATTAAAGTGTTCTCTCCATCTGTTCACTTTTTCNCTTCCTCACAGGCATTGTTGCCATGGCTGTGATTAATGTAGTCTTTCCTCCATTCCTGTACTGATGTAATCTTTCTGCCATTTCCTGTTTAATGTTCTTTGACTTTCACTCTTCTTACTATACTGTTCACATAAACTTCACCAAATTTACCATCTATCTATCTTGAATGGTGAGTTGTAACTAGAATTCTGTATGGTGCTGTTCATAAAGGTAAGCTGTGGAAAGGATGGAGAGCTGAATTATTTTCATATTCTTTTGTTGAATTGTTGGAAATAGGCTGGGGGAAAAAAAGGGAAAATCTCCGGCAAGGTAATATGGACAAACTGGAATAAATTCTTTCCTCTGTACATTCATCTACTGTAGTTGTTTCTCCAGCCCCCTGACTTGTGATCTCATTGTGTACAGCATTGTGTGTGTTGGAGCAGAAGTTAAAGTTAAATAATAAATAATAATGAATACTAATCATAGGGGCATTTGCCTTCTCAGTGTAATAGGAAAAATATATGGTAGGATACTTATTGACAGAGTTAGGGAAATTACTGAGGAATTAGTTGGAGAAGAACAAGGAGGTTTTAGGAAGGGAAGAGGTTGTGTAGACCAGATATTCATTCTTAGATCCTTAGTGGAAAAGTTTCTAGAGAAAGGCAAGAAGTTGTATGCAGCCTTCATGGATCTGGAGAAAGCATATGACAGGGTGGATAGACAAGGTTTGTGGAAGGTCTTAAGAATATATGGAGTGGATGGGAAGTTGTTGAAGGCAGTGAAGAGTATGTATGAGGGTGCTAAGGCTGCAGTGCGTGTGGATGGCAAACTGAGTGAATCTTTCCATTTGAAGGTTGGATTGAAACAAGGATGTGTCATGTCTCCATGGTTGTTCAATCTGTATATGGATGGGGTTATAAAAGAGATACAAGGTCAAGCAGTGGATGTTGGAGTGGCCCTAGTGAGAGAGGGCAGTGTGTGGAAACTCCCTGTACTGTTGTTTGCAGATGATACTGTGTTGTTGAGTGAAGACGAAGGGGAGCTGCAAGGCTTGGTAAATGAGTTTGGGAGAGTGTGTAAGAAACGGAATCTAAAGGTGAATGTGGAGAAGAGTAAAGTGATGGTCTTCGAGAGAAGTGAAGCCAGTGAGTGTACAGTGAGATTGGATGGGAAGGATATGGAGAATGTGAGTGAATTTAAGTACTTGGGCAGTGTGATGAGTAAGGATGGAAGTCTGGAGGGTGAAGTGCTCGAAAGGGTACAGCAGGGAAGGAAGGTTGCTGGTTCGTTGAAAGCAGTGATAAGAAACAGGGAGGTGAGCATGGAAGTGAAAAAGTTGTTACATGACAGTATTGTGATACCAACTCTGACATATGGAAGTGAAGCTTGGACCCTGTTGGAAGGACAGAAGTCAAGAGTGAGAGCAGTGGAAATGAGTTATTTGAGAGGAGCATGTGGAGTCACATGGAGAGACAGACTAACAAATGAGGAAGTGAAGGAGCGTTGTGGTGTGGTTGAGGATGTGATGGGAAGCGTTAGGAGAAACACGTTAAGGTGGTTTGGGCATGTGGAGAG
>JAGKTI010030539.1:0-12363 GCA_018397915.1 Birgus latro
CAGCTTCTTCCCCAACCTGGGGAAGAAGCTGGGAATGGTTGGGGAAGTGGCCGGGAAATAGAAATGCCACTAGTGAGAAGTATTTGAATGTCAAATGGAAGCACTGTAATGCTGTAATTTTTGTATATAACATAAGTATAATATAAGTAAAATAAGTGTAATATAAGTTAGTATAAGTATAGGGTAAGTGTAATACAGTATATGGGTAGTTTACGTTAGTTTATGTATGGTGTAAGTGTAGTTCTGGACCCTGTTTAGATCGATGCAATGTATGGGAAGTGGACCTTGTAATTCTCTTTTTGGGCTTGATCTTAGTTAAAGTGTAGTAGGGGAGTAATACTGTTAACATGTAAGACCGTGTGGAGCGAGTTGAACGCATAAATTCATGTCTGTTTTTGATAAAGAGGCAAAGAAACTTGATTCGAGATTAAAATTCGCGATGAGTTGAATTTATACTCGGAATTCAGAATTTTGTAGTTGAGTTTGTGTTTATCATCTTGTTGTACTAAATAATAATGTCTAAGAGTTTAGGTGAAGTCTGATTATTGATTATGGTCATTGATAGCAGCGAAATTAATTTATTTTTCACTGTCGCTAGATCACGTAGGCCAGAACCAACGCGACACAAAGAATAATTAACTGTATGCGTGAGTTTAGGCATCGTTTAAACTGTTAGACCTATGTTACTGCCACAAAATTTAAATCATCATAAGTCATTTTGTCTAAGTAGAGGAGTGTGAAGAATTCTTGTTGCAAATTCCTGGACGATTGTATAATAAGTTGACTGTAGAGTAATTAGTCGAAGCCAGAACCGGTTGTAAGAACATCGCGGGATTCCCGGAGCGTCCTGGCCGCAAGCCGTCACTTCGAGCTGAGATTTCAAATCAGACGGACGTTCCACAGGTATGGTCCAAAGTAATTCACGGTATTTTCCCCCATGCGTCACAATAATTAGTTTTCATTCTAACTATATATAAAGTAAGTTGTCTGATAATATTTTCCAATACTTTTATACCACTTCGAGCTGAGATTTCAAATCAGACGGACGTTCCACAGATTTGGTGTGGCGTCATCAAGTCAGGACTGCTGTCTGCGTAATGTCTCGCAGTCCTAAATGCCAATGCCCTTACACATTTCCACTTAGTTCATTTCTATACACAGTTGTCGATTATGAAGTTGTATGATCCACTTAGTAAGCCTTTATTCATGAAGTGAAATATTTTGGTTAAAAGCGAGTGAGATGCGGAGTGTTGTATTTCTCTACCATGCAGAGTATTGCAAGCGCTGTGACAATATATATTAAAATATTCTTGGGCAGCCGTGGCTCAATGGGTTAGAGCGCTCCGCTCTGGCCGTAGGGTCGGAGGATTGAATCCACCCAAGGGTCATTGGTAGACATCAGGAAGGGAATCCAGTCATAAAATGCTACACGCTCCAATCCAAAAAGGCTGACGCATGCAAGCATGTTGCATCCTTCAAAAACGAAACGATCTGATAATTTTTACATAGATATGTCATATTGTGAAAACCCATGGTTAAGAGGGGTGTTTAAATTAACCTAGAGTAAACCTTGTAACACGTTGTAAACCTGGGAAATACTAAGAGTCCTTTTGAGACCGTGGTTTATGTAAGTCTCTCCTGAGTTTGTAATTTTCTTTTTCACATGTGAGCCTCGTGTTGAGTTAAGAGGTCGAGTTGAATGTATTCTTAATGTAATGTGTGTATGTATCGGGCGAGTAATTCTTTTGTGAGCAGAATAATCAACATGTTGTTGACAGTAAAGCCCAAGGTACTTCTGTGGTGGTATTCTCTCGTATAATTACTTTGTACCGTGAAATGTCAGTCAGTTGATTTATAATCTGTGGAGAAGAGAGTATTAATTCTCTCAGATAATCTAGTGGTAACAGAGACTGAAGTATTACTATGTTCTAGAAGCAATTTCTTGTTCGAAGGATATTTCATCTTATGTAAATTTAGGATAGTAATATAGATAATTATACTTTTCGTATGTGTTTGGTATAAATCCCCTGGGAAGTTGATTATGAGACCGAGTGGCCCGCAAGGCATGTTACTATCTATAAAATCCACACTCTCATATATTTTTCTCACGCTACCCTGAATACTGTCCTAGGCCTCATTGTCCCCTCTTACATTGTACAGGACTAATTTCTTTTTGTTTTCTTTTTTTTTTTCCTGGCAATCGCTGGGTGGTGGCAGCATACCAAATTAATTCTACTACTACCACCTGTAGTTATTTCTTCCTAGTGTCAATCAAATAACAAGGCCTTCTTAATAACTCTAGGATATCTTCTTCGGCAGTACCCAGTAAACATCGAATAAATTCATTCAGTCAAAGTACCGCCCATACACTGGTGGCACATCGGTGGGATTTTCATTTTGAGGGCAACGCTAAAATTCGCACCCTTACACTGGTGGCTTATGCGCTAGGATAAATTTAGATAGATAAAAAATCCTGCGACACTGGTGTCAAAAGCGGTGGGATTATCAATTTATAACTTAGCAAAAAAATTGTCATTCTTACAGCACCACACCGAGAGAGAAATTTAATAAACATTTTCTCAGATCAGTGTTTGTGGCGATAAGACGCCTTCGGAAGGCGGCGCTTGATTTATCATATTGCATTCAATACTTTCCGTGAGATGTTTGCGAAATTTTGCGTTTTGGGAAAATTTCTCCAGTTGTTCTCCATTTTCTCCCAAGAGTGAGCGCTAACTATTCTCAGCATAGATGCGCCACTGTGCGGTTAGTATTTGACATATGGAAATGAAATATACATTTTCTTACCTCTTCAAATGACAAAGTAAAAAATTTTGCTTCTTGAAAGTTGAAAAACTGACCCCTAATTGCAGTCTGGGGGATAGACAGGGTGGAAGAATTGCATACCTTAGGGGTTAAGAAAGTACAAAATGCAGATGATAAAGAAGGCAAGAAAGCAAGTGGATGATGAGAATGGAAGAAAGATATGTGATCAGCACAAAACTGATAAAAAGAAAAAAATGAGAGAGTACAGAATGCTAGAGGACTGAAGGTGAAAGAAGGGGTGGGGGCAAACATCCAAGTATGGAAGGCAGAGTGCTAGATGACAAGTATGATACAGCTGAGAAGTGATGATAACAGTTTTGTTTTAGCTTTGGCAATGGTAGAGAAGAATCAGCTGTTTCTAACTGGGCATGGATAACAGAGGTGACAGACCAGCAGAACAGGGACTAATTAGTAGAGGGGAAATATCTACAGCAATTCATAAGCTGAAGCTACAGAGCATCAGTCAAGAAATGTTGAAACATAACTCCCCTCTCCTCCCCCCCCCCAACACACACACAACACACCATGACAAGGCTCCAACAATCACATGGTAAAGCTGACAAGGATATCAAAATGATGAAAACAGAAAACTGGAGGACCTCTATAACAACACTTAGACACCCCAAAGATCCCTCTTGGCTCTACAAAACATTTAACAGTATTTCTAAACCACAAATAATTACAGTTCCTCCAAAACTCACCCTGCCTACAACACTGAACACATCCCCCTCATATAAAGGATAAACAAATAAATTTGTGACGCTCTGTTAGCATAAGTCACATTACAACAGGATGCACTGAGTCTGAAAAACGATCTTCTCTGTAGGGGCAGTTCTTTTCACCCATATTTACAACTAATCCTTCTGCTTACGCTGTTAATCTTTTTTCTCCATTGGGCTCCTCCTGCACAACCTTATCACATTAACCTGTTCTATCACTCCATAAGACCTGTGGACCCTCTGAAGAAGTGGTGGCTGTGGCACTTTGGAGCTGCTGATTGGGAGGCCCTCTGGCAGTACTTTTATTTTTCCTGGAATGATTATTGCTTCCATAGCCAGAAGCCATCTGAGTGTACCTTGCACATTACAAAGGTTATTCTTTTGTGCACGGAAGCATGCATTCCCTTCTCTTATCCTGTGACTTTAAAAAAAAAAAAAAAAGTTTAATCACACTTGTTCTAATGCTGTCCACAACATAGAGACAACCTACAAAAGCTACTGGAGCCAACTCACCCCTGAATCTCATCCCTTTAATGTTTCATTCATTCATTCATTTATCAACCAATCCTACATTGCCCCATGAGGGGCGCAGGAGATCGGGGCTAGGCAAGTTGGTCTTGACATTTAAGATGCGAGTGACCAGCCTCACTTATCCCCGAGTGACATTACGTGGGCAATAAACCCCAACAACCCCATGAACATACCTTCACTGGCTTGATCTGATTGGAGCACCGTAATTACTCATTAAACCATCAAGCGCCAAAATTTGGGTAAATGGCTACCACCCACCATAGTAAATGGTTTCCTGGTGTACAGGAAACCATTTGGCTTGTCACTCAGTGTAGAGTCACCCACAGGCAGAAGGAAGAGGAAAGAATGAAGGAAAGAAAGACAGAAGGGGGAGTGTAAAGTCACCCATAGGCAGAAGGACGAGAAAAGAATAAAGGAAAGAAAGACAGAAGAGGATGGAAGAAAAGAAGTATGGAGGAGAGGAAAGGGCAGACACCCAAGAGCAGCACTACATCGAGTGAGTGGATGGTGAATGCCCGCAATCATGCTAAGTCTGTTCTTCGCTCTGCTAAAAATAATTTTATTCGTACTAAATGCTCTGGACTCTCGACACAAAATCTTCCTGCTCCTTCTGGCACCTTGCCAAAAACCTTTCTGACAATTTAACCTCAACATCCTTCCCTCTTCTTTTCCACTCTCATGCCTCTGTAGCTACTTCTTCTACTGATGAACCAGAACTCTTCGCTCAGACTTTCTCCTCCAATTCCACCTCAGATGATTCCATTGCTGTTCCTCCATCACTATCCCCCTCTGACTTCCTCATGGCTGACATTAAAATTTCTTTAACTGATGTATTTTCTGCCATCACTGGCCTCAATACCATGGTACATGGGCTTGATGGGGTCCCTCCTCTTGTTGTCCTCAAAAACTGCTTCTGTGCTTACACTCAGCCTAGGTAGAGTCTTTTGCCTATGTCAACCTGTACCTTTCCTTTTTGCTGGAAGTCTGCTCTCAATTCCATCTCTTCCAAAGAAGGTTGACCATTCCCAGCCCTCTAACTATTGCCCAATTGTTTTAACATCCTGTATTTCTAAAGTTTTTGAGTATGGTCAACAACAAAAATTTTTAAGCGCCTTTCCAATCACAACCTTCTTTCCGATTGTCAGTATGGGTTCCGCCAGAGACATTCCACTGGCTATCTCCTCATCTACCTTTCATCCTCCTGGTCATCCTCCTCTTGAGACTGACAAAGGCTTTGCTACTGCACATAACATCTCGAGTTTGGCATAAATCTTTATTTTCCAAACCTCTTACAGTTTCTATCTGTACTTTCATCTCTTGCTTCCTTTCTGGTTGTTCTATAGCTGCTGTTGTGGATGGCTACCATTTTTCTCCTACAGTTATCAAAAGCAGCATTTCTCAGGGCTCTGTCCTATCACCAACTCTCTTCCCTCTATTCACCAATGACATTCTAAGCTCTACAATCGTAATCATTAATTTCTTAACCCCTCTGGCTCAAAGAAGTTGAATTCAGGGCTGAGATAGAACAAGGCATTTGGACATGGTTAGTCTAGCAGTCTGATAGGATTCACAAACTGCTTCATAATTTCACTCATGTGTTTCATTCATGAGACTGAGTTGTGGTACAGGTAAGTGAGTCTCTTGTAATGAAGTGGCCTGTGTCCACTTGCTTAGCAATATCGCCTAGCTTGGCTTCGCCCCACTTCATCACTTATATGATGATGACGCCACACTTCACCTTTCTACTAGCTTCTCACAGTGACCATCTCAGTGGTTACATCAGGAAACAAGGGATGAGTCTATGGCACACCTAATGTCTGACTGGGGTAAAAGTAATCTTGTTGTTTTTAATGCATCAAAAACTCGGTTCTTACATCTTTCAACCCAACAAAATCTTCCACAGGAGTATCCTCTAATATTTAATAATATCCAGCTCAATCCTGCATCATCTTTAACACCTTAACCGCGGGGCATCACTTGAGTGACTCTGTGTTATTTTTAATTCCCCTGGGCTTTCAGGTGGTGACTTGTATCATCTATCAGCAATGCCAATGTCCAACAATAGTCAGAGCTGCTAATGTCATAAGTACTCGCATCCACTGTTGACAATTTAGCCATTTTCTCCCATTCTAGACTCCCCTCCCTACCTCCCCTCCATTACCCTCTCGTGTCGTCTGCTCAGCCGCTCTGTGCTAAGTAAATCTTGCCCGGATTTTTCCAGTTTTCATCCATTGAAATGAGCCCTATGCCCTATTCTTATACAAAATAATATATACAGTATATATATAAAAAATAAGGTAACTGATAGTGCCATACACCTGGAATTGGCTAATTATCACTTGGCAACATCCAACCTGCACTCGTTCGCTAATTTCCCCTGCTTTTTTTCCCCATGACATATGCCGTATGAGCTACTCTCGTAATATAAATGTATATGAGAAAGGAAGGGAGAAGCATGAGTGATATTTAAATTCACCTGGAACTACCTAATTTATTAAGTATTGTCTAGATTTCCTACGACTTATTTCTTAGCATATACATTAGCAGCTGACATTTTCAACTCTTGGCTACCGAGATACAGTCAGTTTGCACTCGTCCTTCATAGTGAAATGATGCCCCTCCATTTCTGCCACTTTTGTGCCTATTATAAAAGGCCCTTTGACCTCTACCTCTACTAAACATCGTGTGGGAAGCGGTAAAGGACTGTAGATATAAAGTACTAGAAATAATAAAGTGTGAGTGTGTATATGAGTAAGAAATGACAGAATACCAGCGGCGAATTAGCGCGAGTGGGAGGCTCATATGCACTCGTATTTTACATTGCTTTCACAGTGTTTTTTTTTTTTTTAGTATGGATTCCAAACTACTTGGAAATCATTGAATAGTGTCTCTAGTGATAATATCTGGCAGTGGTATTCAGATTAGGGAATGTCGGGAATTGTAAAGTGGAGACTTAGTTACCCAGCTTCAGAAGTCTCCACAAGTACTACGGTAGTCGACGAGTGCTAAGAAAACATCCCAGGAGAAAGCTGAAGGTATGTGCCATATGTATATGTAATTATAATATTCTACGACTAATAACTGATTTTTGGCAAATATTTTTAAAAAGTCAGTCGGAGCGCAAATATCCCTGCGGGAATAGCCCGGCGCGCCTCCGACAACCCCGCGATGTAGGAGTTAAACATACTTGGAGTTATATTCTCTCAAGATTTTTCTTGGAAAGATTACATTTCTCTTGTAAAATCTACTTTAACCTGTGGAGAGCGACAATGGTTCCTTAGTTACCTGCTGCCAAGCGACGACTTGGCCAAAATGAAATACACACCATCGCACCATCGTCTTGGAAATGTTTGCGCGCATCCGGTAATATACCTGTATATAGATGACCGCATAAAGTCACGTGGTGGTGAGATAAAATGGCCAGAAGATGAACAGCTGGTGGCGTGCGCGACCCACCACCTGTGTTGAGTGAGGTGAGGAAGAGCATTGCCCAGGAAAAACCAGCCTATATTAACCATGGCCTTGGGCAAGGATCAAGTAATTACTGTATCATCAACCCTCTCTCTCTCTCTCTCTTTCTCTCAGAAAAATGCCCTTTATCTCTCTCTCTCTCTTTCATATGTGTGTGTGTGTATTTACCTAATTGTGATATACAGGAAGTGAGCTAAGCTTGTGGGGTCTCGTCTCTTTTTCTCAATACGTCAAATTTTGCTTTAAACTCATTTAAGTTTTTAGACTGGACGATCTCTTTGTCCAGTCTATTCCACAGGTCTATGCATCTATACGGAAAACTATATTTCTTGATGTCCCTGAAGCAGCGTGGCTTCTTCAGCTTCAGTCTGTGTCCTCTTGTTACTCTCCCATCCCATACAAACAGATCTCTGTCAATTTTATCTACTCCCATCATGGTCCTGAACTCTGCAATCATGTCACCCCTCTCTCTCCTTTCCTCTAAGGAAGGCAAATCCAGCCTTTCTAGCCTCTCACTGTATGACAGTTCCGCCAGACTGGGGACCATCTTAGTTGCTGTTCTTTGTATTCTCTCAATCTTGTTTATATCTTTCTTTTTGTGTGGGGACCACACTACTGCTGCATATTCTAACCTGAGGTGGATCATGGCCACTATCAATTTTTTCATCATCTCTAAATTCATGTAATGAAATGCTACTCTTATGTTGGTCAAGAGTTTATATGTATCTCTAACTATCTTGTGAATGTGTTTTTCAGGTGACAAACTATTCTGGACCAGCAATCCTAAATCTTTCTGTTCTCTCGCTTTTGTGACTGGTTCATTACCCATCAAATAATTTAGTGATGGCCTCTTGGTGCTTTTACCCATTTCCAATATTTTACATTTTTTTGCGCTGAATTTCATTTCCCACATCCGGCTCCAATCTTGTATCCTATCCAGATCCCCCCCCACAGCATTTTACAGTCCTCTTCAACCTCTATCTTCCTCAAGATCTTTCCATCATCAGCAAACAGACTTCCATAACTGTTCACTCCATCTACCATATCATTTACGTAAATCAAGAACACCAACACCGAGCCCTGTGGGACACCACTTGTTACTTCTATCCATCCAGATGTCCTGTCCTTTATTACTGTCCTCATTTGTCTGCTCTCTAAAAGTCTCTCATCCATTCCAGGAGGTTACCCTTCAGTCCTCCTATATGCTCTAATTTCTACATTAGTACCTTGTCAAAGGCCTTCTCCAAATCTAAATACACACAATCCACCCAACCGTCTCTCTCCTAAAGCACATCAATCGCTCTTGAGTAAAAGCTCAACAAGTTGGAAACACATGACCTTCCACTTCTAAATCCAAATTGACTTCCAGTCAAAATATTCATCTCTTCCAGATATTTTATCCATCTATCTTTCAGAATCCTCTCACACAATTTTGCAACCATGCTGGTTAGGGACACTGGTCTATAGTTCAGGGGCTCTTCCTTGTTTCCTCCCTTGTAAATTGGTACCACATTTGCTCTCTTCCATTCCCGAGGCACTTTCCCTTCTTCCAGCGAACACACAATTAAACTGTGAATCTTATCCGCCAGTTGTTCTCTGCTTCTCTGCATTCCTTCAGTACCCAATTAGAAATTCCATCCGGTCCTGGGGCTTTCCTTACATCTTGAGTTTCCGATAATTTGTACACTTCCTGCACTTCCACTTTTACATCTTTTATCACTACATTCCTAGAACTGATTGGAAACATTTGATCATTATTTCAGCTTGCACTGCTGCATCTTTATAGACCTCTCCTTCTACTTTAAGTTTGGTGATTCCTTCCTTTTGTTTCAATTTGCCATTAACAAATCTATAAAACAATTTGGGTTCATCCTTACATTTGTCAATTATACCTTTTTCAAAGTTGCTTTTTTCCTCTCTACGAATTCTTGTACAGTATATTCATTTCTAGTTCTTTTATATTCTTCCTTTGTTCTGTTATTACCTCTGTTTCTCCATTTGTTCCACGCCATGTCCCTCTCTTTTTTCGCTATCATACACCTTCTATTAAACCACTCCTTTTTCCCATTTTCTTTCCCACTTACTCTTGGAACATATTTTTCCACTCCGGAATTATAGAGGTCTAGAAAGATATCCCACTTCCTCTGAATCTCTTGTTTCTCTGAATTTTCTCTAATCTGCATTTTCAAATTTTTTTCTCAATTCTGTAAAGTTTGCTTTCCCAAAGTTGTATCTTCCCTGCCTATAAAGCACATGTGTGTGTGTGTGTGTGTGTGTGTGTGTGTGTGTGTGCGTGTGCAGATCCCCTTTATCTCTCTCTCTCTCTCTCTAATCATGAATGTACTGTATTAGTAATGTGACGAGGAGGGGTAGAGTGAGATGGTTTGGGCATGTGAAGAGCAGCGCCTGGTGCGGGGTTGGTGGCATCACAGGAGGAAGATTATGTGTGTGCTCCATGGTGTCCGTGTGTATTCTGAGCATATGGGGGCAGTGCGTGGGTGGTATTGAGAGTTGCCACCTGCCCCTATTTCTCATACAAATTTCAGCCACCTACTCCTTGTGGTGCGGTTTTGATACGCCATTGAAAATCGCGTTCATTTAAGGCCTATCGCTATTGACTCTGATAAGTCCCAAATGAGGCCTATCGCTCTCAACAGGTGAAGGGGATTACATGTTCTAAGCCGAGTCTGTGCCTTTTTTACCCCTCTACAACTGTTGAATTTATACACGGGTTTTCTTTGCCCCTGTGTAGGGTACAATGCTCATGTGTGTTGAGGCTGCCAACATACAACTTTTCTCAACAAGGTACAGTCAAAGGCTTCTCATTACACTGACTCCCCTCCCGTTACTAACTCCTTTGAACTTCTGTCTCTTCGCCGCACTGTCGCATCTCTATCTCTTTTCTATCACTACATCAATGGTCACTGCTCCGCTTAACTGTCTGCTTGCATCCCACCACCACTATGGCAGATGAATAGCACCCTTCCAGCAAAAAGCTCTCATTCTTTTTCTGTCCAACTCTCTAATGTATGAGATAACCATTAATCCCAGTCCTTCATGTAAGCAACAGGTCAACTTTGGAACTGTCTCTCTCTCTGCCTGTATTCCTACTATCTAGTCTTTCAAACGCAGTGTGTCAAGGCATATCAAAATGAACAAATCTTGAATATGGCTCTCTGTTACCTTGTTTTCATATTTTCTTGGAGACAATCTTGCAGTCTTCTGGCCTTTGGTTTCTTCCTTCTCACATAAAAAAAATAAATAAAATAAAATAAATAAAAAACTCTCTTCACTCATTCTTTTTCTGTGCCTGCCCTCCTTTCTTCCTATTTCTCCCATATTTCCTGTCACTTCTTACTGCTTTTCTTTCCTTTACAGGTGGCATTACATTGAGTGACAAGCCAAATGGTTTCCTGTAAGCCAAGAAACCATTTACAACGCTGGGTGGTAACCATATAACCAAACCATACGTGCTCCCTACGTGTCAACAAGTGGGTTGGTGGAGGGTTAGTGCCCCTCCCCGTAAAATAAATAACTCAAAGTCAAATGGCCACCCCTTACGGGATTATGGTGTCTGGCAATAGATAGATAGATAGACAGATGGCCTTAGTAACTCACATCCAAAACATTTAGGACCACATGGCATACAGACCCTCACAAACAGTAGAAATTACCATATTCATGGCAAGAAATAAGAGTGACCACCATCCACTCACTTGATGCAGTGCTGCCTATTTCTTCCTTCGCCTTTATCATTCTTTTCTGTGTCTTCCCTGTCTTCCTTCCTCTCATCCTGTTTCTCCCATCCTTCCTGTCACTTTTTATTACTCTTCTGTGCACTTCAGGTGGCTCTACACTGGGTCATAAGCCTCATGGTTTCCTGTAACCCAGGTATCCATCTGCAATGTTGATGATATGGAGCCTATTACGATGCCCCCGTTAACGGTGTGGAGAAACACAAAATGCTGCATTCATCCAGAAACCAAGCCTCCAAACTCTTTCCAACACTTTGCTGTTGTGGGACACTGTCCACCACAAGGGATCATCGGTTCGCTGCATAGGACGGCCATGCAGGGGCAGCTGCTTGTCTGTGGTTGATGGGTCTGCTTGAACAGACAGACCGGGGTTACTCAACAACATATGAGTCAGGGGGAAACAGCAGCCAGATAGACTATTTCCTGGTCAGGAGGGCTGATGGGAAGTTAGTGAGGGATGTCAAAGTTATAGAAAGTGAGGAGTGTGTGCAGCAACACAAGTTATTGATATGTGATGTGGTGCTTAAGGTGCAGGTGATGATAAAAAAAGACGTACCGTATTTGCCAGTGTATAGGGCGATCCTTGAACCTCATGAAAAAATACCCAAAACTGGGGGTTATCCTAAACACCGGGTATAAAATCCTAACCTCTACATCCTGTAGTTATGGGATCTACAGGTGTGATAGGGAACACAGCCAAACACTCACCTTGACTCTTGTTTCCCTGAGTATAGTACATATACTGTCAAAAACTGTTGAAATTACTAACATCATCATCAAACACAACTTGCTTTCTATATGAAGGCAAACTTTTATAAAAATATATACAGTAGGCGCGGAAAGTATTGAAGTTTTTTTTGCCGACGTCATTCTTTTTCGCGTTAAGTGAAGTAGGGTCAATACTACCCTCCCCTGTGATGCGAAATGAGCTGACGCTTTTTCATCGGGAGCTGGCAACCCTGCTTGATAGGTCTGGCACCACAGGAGCAGGCTCAGTAATGTTTGGGCAGCCACAGGAGGAGGATTGTCTCTGTGTGTGATGCACCACGAGGGCATGTTTTGAC
>JAGKTI010030540.1:0-12363 GCA_018397915.1 Birgus latro
TTTACACTCACCATCACTTTCCACAACGTTTCCTTTCGCATACCTTGTTTCACATCACTTCACTGCACTGTACATAACAGTAAATTCCTGTGTGGTCTAGTGACGAGTCCTGGAGAATTTAGTCGCTGTCAGAGTCAGAGATGAGCTTTCAGCTCCGTTCCACGTACCAACACACCAGCAGCACGTTGTTGTCGATTTCAGATGAGCGTGGAATGATCAATGTCAGCATATTTAGGAATAAACATCATCTTCCTCTCCACATTCCGTCTGGTTTTCGAAGCGAAATTAGCCGTATACTGCTGTAGTTTGTCTCGGGACCTCTTGATATCAAACAAAGTGGAGTGACGGAGGTTGAATTCATGGAGGATCCATGATGTCGGCCACTCGGCGTCCACCTTCTCCAATACCTCCCGCTTCTTCTCCAGAGTCAAAACCACTTTCTTCCTCTTCTCAAGTGGCGTTGCCATCATCACACACATGATGAAGAAGGTGCAGAGCAGCATCAAGCCCTGCAGGAGATAGGGAATCACCACAAAACCAAGCACTTCAGCAGCCATATTGAGAGTGTGTTGACGAGCCGGGAGCCGAGCGGGAATTGAGACCATGAGCGAGGCGGGAGACACGAAAACACAGCTGTTCGGCGCGCGCGGGAAATTCAAACTGAGGTGGTAAAAAAAATTGTATTTTTTTCGTATTTTTCGAATTTTTTGGCATTTTGGGGGTCGGACAGCCTACGATGTCTGAATAGTGATGCATCTGGATAGTGGACATCTGGATAGTAGGGAGATTACTGTATTTTCTTTTAGCTACCAGTGGATGATGAGAAGGGCAATTTCAGTCTGCAATCCAGCATGTGAACATTTTGGATGAATATGGAGCTGCAGCTACTACTTCTTCTATCCTTATATGCTTTGGTTTATTAGATTCTTCCTCACTCAATCCTCAAGTGGGAAAAAAAGAGGTCAGAATAATGATGATGATATTTTGTTTCCAGGAGAGACTATATCAAATGGTGGATTCACTGCTTGCCTTGAAAATGAATCAACTCCACCTTATGCTGAGAGTATCACCAACAGCCTGCAGTCTGCCTTACTCTCCTAGGTAGGTTATCTTGGATCTTCATATGAGTAAGCAAAGAAAATAAAAGTGAGTTAGTGTGAGTTCGACCTACTGTACATGGGTGCGTTTTTTATTTATTTATTTATTTTTTAACGTGTCTGATGCAAATCATAGAATTAACAACATGATCTCTGAGGCCCAGAAGTCCTCCTATGTACATCACCTCCACATGTCACCACTTTGGTGCTAGCGCTCTCCGTCCATTATAGAAATGTTAGGATTGTCTCATACAGGACTGATGTATTGGTATCAGTGGGGGCATTTTTACATTTTGTTGTCTGATGATGGATCAGTAAAGTCTACATTAACAAATTCAGTTCCTTAAATTGTTCCTTGCCCTGGCTGGGATTCAATCCTGGATTTATCAGGACTGCAGGCTACTCCTCTGCTGCCTTGGCCACCACTTCACTATGAGAGCAGTGTTCTGTCATCATGTATGAACCATTATTCACATACAGGATAAGAAAGAAAATATGTTGCTACTTATAATGAAAGCCACCTCCTTTACACTTGCCATTGTTGTGTCTTGTCACTGATATTCACCATACTTACTCATATCACCATGATCTAGGTCACTTTAAAGATGCAAGGAATATGCAAGCAGTGACAAAAAATTACAGTACCGTAAAACCTCAATATAACGGACTTCAGCGGACCAGAATTCGCTCCCATCGGACTCTAGGAGCTACTGGACTAAATTCTTATATATCGGAAAAAGTCCGATAAAGCCAGAAGCGGTCCGGACTGCCTGACCGCTTCAGGTGTGGTCATCACAATAAGGTAAGTAAAAGATATGTTTATGAGAAGAGTGGTGAAAAAGGTATATTTGAGCAAATTTGAAGGAGGGAAGAGGCGAGGTAGACCAAGGAGAAGGTGGAGAGATATGGTGGATGAGTGTGTGAGGAAGAGAAGTTTGGAAGTCGGTGAGGCTAGGGAACTGACAAGAGATCGAGCTGGGTGGATGAATGTTGTGAGAAGAAGTGCATGATCAGGGATTTGGCACCCCTTTTTAATGTGGCAGCATCCGGATTGACTGTATCGGATATGTTTATGTGAAGCTACAAAACACGGTGAATATTTTTGGTGTATCCAATAGAGCCAAGATTCTGGGGACTTGAATGATGAGTGAATGGAAGCTTGGCCCATTGGATTGGGCAAATTTGGGCTGTCTGGACATTGTTACTCCTCACCTTGCCTTAGGGTGGGAAGGGAGGTCCAGATGATGATGATGATGATTAATATTATTATTATTATTATTACTATTCCAGTAAAACCTCACTATAACAGACTAACTGGGGCCCAAGCCATTCTGAAAAAAGCGACATTCCAATATAAGCGACATCCAGACTTTCCCCTGCCATCCCGGACTTTTTGCTATATATCAGACATTAGTCTGGCTCGCGCCAATGGTTTTTAAACTGTTTTTACTGCCATTGCCCCTTATACTGTATTATACATTAATTACAATTGTCAAATGGTGTAATGTATATAATAATACTGAACTGTACACAGATAAACATGTCTTTACTTACCTTATTGTGGTGAACATAGCTGAAGTAGTCAGGCAGTCCGGAGTGCTTCTGGCTTTATCAGATTTTATTCTGATATATAAAAATTTAGTCCGGTAGCTCCTCGATTCCGAGAAAAGCAAATTCTGGTCAATTGGAGTCCATTATGACGTTTTACTGTATTATTATTGTTATTAGTTGTACTAGTAAATAATGTTTATGTAGTGTAGGTTATAGTAATGATGATGATGATGATAGTAATAATAATAATGGTGATGATAACAACAATAATAATAATAATAAAACAGTATAAATCCTTGTATCTCACTACAGTGAGATTGTGTCACTGGACCGGTACTGTGAAGACCGAGGCATCAGTCTAATACCGTCATTCGACATCGAGGGAACACTTCCTAGATCGCAAATAGCAGCCGTTACCTCTACCATCACTGCCACACTCTCACACTTTCCTTCAGCCAGGTATAGTATACTATACTGGATATGTTTAAGTTGATGTTTAGAGAGGTGCAGGAGAGGGATGCCTTCTTGTAGTGGTACTGGGAACTCTGCTGCCCAGTTATACCTGTACAAACATCACTCACTTCCCTCCCTGTCCCCCCAAAGAAGGATGGTTGACTGTAGTAGCAGAACAGCCTCAGCCTATGGTCCACCAAGTTCACATTTAGATGAACCTGGGGTTGCAACTACTACTGCAATTATACTTGTGTACTTGGCCAAGATTTTTGTCCTTTTTCAGCTTATTTCACATAGCTTAGTGGCAGAAAAAGACAATCTTACAGCTCTACAGGCTTTCCATAGCACTTATTTGTGGTTAGTGTCCTAGTCTACTGTTAATCTATTGTCACAGCTCAGCATTCAAGACAGAGACAGCAAAATACCTTCATATCACCCTGTCTCTGCCATCAAGTTGCCCATCTTCATTACAGACAAGTACACATTGGCCCAAGACTAACGGCAGTACTAGCAGAAGGATGTGGGGATGGAGGAGTTAAGGGCAGTGGAGGGAATGCGTGGGGTGGACTAGGTTTGGAGTCTGCAACTGTGCTTTTAGTGTGTGCTAACGTCTTCCACAACAAAAGTTTTCTCCTTGAACAGTTACCTCCATCAGCTGTTCTTGTTGAATATGGGTTTCAGGTGAGTGAGGAAAAGTGAGAGAGAGAGAGAGAGAGAGGGAGATGCCTGAAGACTTTTTTATACACAGCTTTTGTGATGCAGTATGAAGAGAAAATGACTTTTAGCAATTAGTGTGTAGTGAAAAAAAATTAGATATTGATGGGGTGATGGAGTACATTAATATGAATGGTGAGAGATAATGGCAGTGAAGGTCTGCCTGTCCATCTGTTTGTCTGTTTATCAATCAATCTATCTGTCTATCTATCTATATCTATCTGTCTGTCTATAGCCAGATGCTTAAATCCCATAAGGGGTGGACATAAACAAATTTCCATGTCACCCTGCCCTCTGCCATTTGGCTGACCTCCCTCCAAGTCACACCCCATCTCTCATCTATCTCCTCACTCCTACTACTACTGCCACCACTACCTTTTTTTTTTAACATCACCTTCATCCATTTGGGAATTATATTGTGAAAATCGAAACCAGCCTTCAAAACACATTTCACCATTTGGAGTTGTAATGTGAAAGTTAACACTATATATCCCTCAATACTATATATCCCCTCAAGCACACCAGTGGCTGTGGTTACCAGCCATCTACAGTACTACAGTACTTTTTTTATTACTTTATTTTTCTTTAGTAACATTACAGTGTTATTAAAGACAGTAATCTGTTGGAGTCACTGGTCTATGCAGCTCTCGACCGCTGTAACTACTACTATTAGCTACTGCTACTATTATGGAACTACCACTGCCATGACCACCATCACTACTACTACTACTACTACAGCAATGAAAATAATACTGATTTTGATGAATTTTTTCTTTTCTCGCCAACAGGCAGACTACGATTTTTCCACGGGTGTGCAGCTGGGCATGGAATCCGGCCACCCTGTTGCTGTGTGTCCTGGAACAGCTGCCTGGAGTAGTCTTAGTGGGTATGTTTTATGTGTGTGTGTGTGTGTATGTACTAGTTGTGTTTGCCTAGGTGCTGGAGAGACATCCTATGCATAGCATTTCATTATGACAAGCTTAATTTTCTGTCATCCATTGTTACAGGTCAGTGGTAGGAAAAGACATTACTACTGCTCTGTATTCTCCCCATAGCAGGGTGTGTGTATGGGGTCTTCCCTGGAAATTTGGAGTGATCACTGGAGTGGTGAAGCATATTTTGGGGTGGCCAGGGATGGTTCAGGAGTGATGATGACAATGATGATGATGATGATGATGAGTATAATATTGTGGCTGCTGTATCTCCCAGGTGGCCTGAGGCAGGTGTCAGCAATGTGTACCGTGGTGTGGTGGGTGGTGTGGAGGGGGGTGCAGTAGGTGTGGTGGTGGCCCAGTGGTCAAGTATGGCTGCACTTACTCCTCTCGTCTTTGCGTGGCCGCCCATTTTGGTGGCTGCAGGACTGGCTTGGAACCATAATACACACTGGGTGAGTATTTTATTTCTTTTTGTCCTTCTTTGTCCTTCTTCCTTCTTACTTTTTCTTTCTTTCTTTGTTTCTTTTTGCCTTTTCTTTGATTTTCCTTTTGTGTGGACTTTGTGCAGATTTTATGCAATGATGATGATGGTATTGGTTATGATGGTAATAGTGATGATGATGATGATAATGATATTGATGATGAAAACAAATGTTCTGATTTCATTTGTGTAAAATGTATGCATTGATAATGATGATGATGATGATGATGGTAACCAATATTCTGATAACAGTTTGATGATGATGATTAGTGATGAAGATAATTATGATAGCAGGTATTCTGATAATGGTTCAATAAACAACAGGATTACGTTCACTCGTCGGTGGGCAGCCTAGTGGACACTCACCTGGTTCGAGTGCCTGGTTGTGGTGTTGGTGCGGCTGTTGTGGAGCTGGGTCGGTGCGAGACGTGGCTGACTAGGGTAGCGAGAGGCCAGTCTACCCTCGATGTGACGGATTTACCTTCGTCTTCTCCCGGTTCAGCCTTATACCAGCTTCTGGCTGATCCTGATGCACTACAGCTGGACAATCTTACCATGGAAGTATTTTCGGTGAGTTTGCTTGGGCTTGGTTAAATATTATTAGGGTAAGGGAAGGGAAGCAAAGGAAAGGAAAGGAAAGGTAAGTTACAGTAAGGTTTGGTTAAATATGGTAAGGATAGATGAGGTAAGTTGAGGTGAAAAAGGGTGCAAAGGCTTGGTTAGATATGATAAAGACAGATGAGGTAAGGAAAGGAAAGGTATGGTACTTTAGTTTGGCTGTACTGTAAATGGAAAGGATAGGTAATGTAAGGTAGGTTAAGGTAAGCTTTGGAAATGTTTGGTTGTTAGGTTTAATTAGGTTGTTAGGTTTCCTAAGGTGAGACTAGGGTAGGTAAGGTTAGGTTAGCTTAACTCAGCAGTTGATGTGACCAGTCCTACCCTCATCCTTTCCCATTTCATCAGTAAACCAACTCATGACTGATTCAAATGCATTAGAGCCAAAAGCAGCATTTTGTTTGTTTATTCTTTCACAACACATTACTAACATTTTCCCAGTGTATGATGTGGCACATGCATCAAAAAGTGCATTAGAGAAGGGTGGGTGTGAGGGGAGCCATGGGAGGGTCTGGTGTAGCTTTGAAACTGAACCATATCATACACCTAAACCCTCATTTCCAACCTTACCTTGAACTTAACCCTAATGTCCTTCAGAATGTGTTGCTTGCGGCACATGTGTTACGGTGTGCTTGAGGGAGGTGTGGGCATGATGGGGACTCTGGCTGGATCTGGTTTGGCTGTAGTGGCAGTCATCAGTAAAATCCACTCTTGTCTCAGACTTGATTCATTCATTTCTTGCAGAGCGTGATGCGGCATGTGCGTCGTGCAGTGCGTGAGGGAGGGGTGGTTGTGGTGGGGGCTGTGGGTGGTGGTGGTGTGGTTATGGGTGTGAGTCGAGCAGCTACCACATCACCCTGGCCTCTGGCAACATTGGTTATACTAGAGCTGCATCTGGCTATGGATATGATACTTACTGCATGCAGGTACAGTGTTTACATTCTCATTTACTTCTGGATACAAGTATATGAATGTACTCACACATACTGTAGACATATCCTCACATACATTTATATACACACACTCACACATCTCTCTGTAGCATAGGCAACACATACATATATTTTAGCTACACTTAATTTAGATCCCAGGCAGGGAACTTGGCTGCATTTACCAATTAGTCAAGGTCGAGGCTGAAATTAGTGGTCCTTTGCATCTTGAATACTGAGTTGTAGCAAGAGAGTAGCACTAGAATATAATGCAAGTCATGAAGAAGTGCTATAGGAAGGATATAGAGCTATAGTATTGTGTTATTCAGCCAAATTTTCCACCTATACTGTCTTACCATACTTTACCTCACCTTCCTTTTCCTTTCATTTCCTTTCATTTGTGTCTTTTCTTAGCTCCTCAACATCACATCTACCTTCAGGTTACATAATTTTCTCTTGTTACACCACTACCAATTAATATCCCCACCCCTTTCCCTTTTCCCAGGTACTTAACAACTCATCCATTTCAGACTGGGTCGTTCGCTGGTGTCAGTTGGCAGTAACCCTCGCAGCAACATGGGTCTGGCAGTGGTTAACCCGGGCGTGGCGAACCTTCCACCTACAGTCCGCACTGACCTTGCCAACAAGTTCGTATACCCAGATCATTCAGTATCGTCAAATTTAGTTTTTCTTCTTTTATTTTAACCTGAAATATCATCCAGAATTCCAGAGGATTAAATGGTGAGTGAATGAGAGTGTGGTCCATTTATTTTGGCAAATATCTCATTCTGTTATTTTTTTCTGGCTCTCTGGACCCTACTTTAACCCACCCATGGGTGGGAAAGAAGGTCTGGTTGATGATAATGATGATGATGATAGAGATATCAGCAAGTCTTTGCACAAACAGTCATGTGGAGAACATTTTTTTTTTCTTCTTTTTCAGTCACTTTGGCTGTAGTTTAGGCTAATGTGTACTTGATACCGCTGGGGGGTGAACGGCAAGTGGTTGGTTGTTTGTCTTAAATGTCAGATGAAGAAGTCTAGCTGTAGTTTCCTACACTCCTGATGGAACTATGGAGGACTGGATGATGGATAAATACATTTGTGGTGTTTGAGTAACCCCAATTTGTCTGGCCAAGCAGATCAGTCAGCCACAGGCAAGCAACCACCCCTGTAGGGCTTGCCTGCACAGTGAACTGATGTTTCCTTGCAGCAGACAACACCTTGGCACAGCAAGGCATGGAAAAGAATGTGGAGTGTTTGTTCCTGGATGGAGGATGCATTTGCATCTCCAGCCATTCAACAGGGGCACCATAGGAGGCACCACACCATCGTGTTATTTGGTTATATGGTCACCACCAGCATTGTAAATGGTTTTCTGGCATACAGGAAACCATTAGGCTTGTCATGCAATGTAGAGTAACCTGCAATGGAAAGAAGAGTTAAAAAAAGTGACAGTAAAGATGGGATAAATAGGAAGAGAGGAGAGCAAACACAGAAAAAGAATAATAAAGGTGAAGGGAGACATAGGCAGCACTACATCAAGTGAGTGGATGATAATCATCACCACTTAACATCAAGGATATATACAGTAGATAGATGGATAAGAATATAAAGCCAAAGAAATAATTTAACCTTCTTATTTTCACAGGGTGTTGGGACTACGAGAGGTATACAGTTCTGTTTGGCATCAGGGTCAAGAGTCACCTGGCCTACAGGCATCACTACTGGTGTTATCTTCACTACTGGCACGCCTGCTGCCTGACCACTCCATACACACTGCTTAGACATTCCACACTGTTTTGTATTTATTCCACATATTTTGCCTCTTGTATTTATTCCATATCACACTTACACTTCCCAGACTTATGTAATTCACATCATATCTTCACAGAGTCCACACTACTGTATACTCTTTCCACAGCACACTCTAAATATTTATACATTTCACACTGAAGAACCTACATGTGTTGATGCTGTGCACCCTGGGTGGAGCAGCTGCAATTTCCACCTGGGAACCAAACCATTTCTTACTTCATTAATACTTTATATTACACCTCACAAACATACACTGTACATTCTTCACATTCTCTCGGTACTGTATTGCAGTATATAGATTCCACTCTATAATCATATTTCTTACTCTTTCCATACTTAAAAACATCACACTACACATCAAAACACATACTCATTTCACAGTACACACTGCTCAATCCGTATGCTATGCCTTTCACTCCACACTGTTGAAACATTCTGCACTATTTGTGTCTTGTATTTATTCCACTTACATGTTTCAGAGTTTGTATATTTTTTAAATACACCCATGCATCTGCTGTACTTCTTTACTTCAGACAAGTCAGTGCTTCTTCCAGTAATGTTTTAAATCATACGACCACATCTTTCAGACAGTCTCAGTATCCCTCAAAGCTATTACACACATTTCAAACTTCATAGCTGTATTAATAAAAATGTCTTCTTCTGTCAGATTGTTAGATACTTCAGAATTAGCCTCTACTTCTTTCAGACACCATTAATCTCTCATACTGCAGTTCACAAAACAGTAGTAGATGGGTGGTTACCATTGTTATGGTAAGTACTGCCATGGAACTGTTTTGGGGCATGGCTGGCCTTGCACTAAATGCCTAGGCTGATAACTCAGCCACATTTACTAATCAAAGTCCAGGCTGAGACTACTGCATATACATATCTTCCATACACATTTCATCCTCTTGGGAGCTATGCCTCCTCCATTTCACTGCACCTCACTATGTGGAAAGACCCTGTTCACCTTGGTGGAAAGCAGTTTACCACAGGAAGGCAGTTGCTTGCTTAACGTTGATGGGTTTGCTTGGCTAGACAGACTTGGGTAGAGCAACAACAACAGCAACTTTGCAAACACATGCATACTCCATGTTCTCCAGATACTGCATAGCTTACACATTACTTTCTCAAATATCATATTGTTTCCTCACCTAACTTCTTACACTCCAACTCACAGATGCTATGTTTTCCAGATTTTGTATGGATTCCAGATCACACACTTACTATTGTACAGTTTGATCCATATTGCTGGTTTGATATATCTCATGCGTCTCTTATTTATATTTTGTTTTATTTTGTTTTGTTTGGTTTTGTAGTTTTTCATATACCAGTGCCTAGTGTGAGTTTAAGCCCTTCACTGTGATGATGTGGCACTGGAGAGGGATGCCTTCATGTAGTGGCACTGATATAATCAAGTGGAGGAGCTGCCCTGTTATATAAAGTTCCACAACTCCCTCCCTATCCCCTGAAAGAAGTTTAGTGTACTGCAGGAGGAGGGTAATTTCCACTGGTAGTTCACTGGGTTGACATTTGAGGTGAACCCGGGGCTACAGCTACCACCACTACTGCTGCTATGATGATTTAGTTTTGTCATTTATTATTACTAGTACCAGACAGCTTTATTCAGCTTAGCGTTGTGAATGAGGAATTGAGAGGAAGGATGGGACTTGAACGTAATAGTGTTGTGATGAAAAGAGGTGGATTGAGATGGTTTGGACATGTGGAGAGGATGGAGGATAACAACTGGGTGCAGAGGGTGAGAGGTGTGAACATTAAGGGTCGGGTTGCAAGAGGCAGACTGAAAAAGACTTGAGATGAGGACTGAAGGAATTGAATACAACCAGTTCAAGAAGGTGTCTCCTTGTAGCTGAATAAAATTTCTGTTAATTAAAGAAAAACATGTAATTTTGTAAAAGTTAATAAAGTATTATGTCACTGTAGGGAAAAAGTTAATTAACTGTTAATGTGGTTTTATAGAGTTTATTAATATTATTATTGTTATTATTGTTGTTGTTATTATTGTTATTATTATTGGGCAAACTTGGGCTGTCTGAATATTGCTACCCCTCACCCTGCCTTAGGGTAATGATGATTAAAATTCTTTGATATGATGGTACAGTACTTTTCTATTGGTATTCTGAAGGGGTTAATGAAGGCTGTATATAACTCCTGAGGTTTGAAAACACTCTCCTAAGCTGAATAAATTTGACTGAAGACTGCATGAATGATGTGGTGGTAGAGAGGGATGTCTTCATGTGATGGCACTGACGTAACCGGGCTGCTCCACTGCCTGGTTGTTCTGACATCCCTCAACTCCCTCCCTATCCCCCCAAAAGGAGGGTGGTGGACTGAGGGGGAAGGGAAGATTCAGCCTGCAGTCCATTGGGTTGACATCCAGATAACCTTGGGCCAACAAGACCAAGAATAATTAAATAAAAAATCAGCATAGTGAAGGGGTTACTTAGGATAATTTATTGTTGTTAGGATTTAAAAAGAAAAAAAAAGCTTACAGCTGGGAACTCTTTTAATTCACCTTCACTGGACTGATCTAGTGGATTCAAGTGCACCAGAGCCTGTGATCATTGTTTGACAGAGGTGGTGTGAGGAACGATAATGTAGATACCCAGCTGTCTAGTGGGTTAAGATGCTTCATAGTATGTGACCCTTCTTTGATGGGGGAAAATGTTGTTTGTAAATATGAATGCCTGGTGGTCTAGAGGGTTAAGATGCTCCATGGCTAGTAATTGTAGTATGGCAGAAGTGTGGAGGTTTGGTCCTTGGATGGATGCTGCATTTGTGTCTCCATCCAGTTAACAGGGGCACCATGGTAGGTTCCACATCACCCAGTTATCTGGTTGTTTGGTTACCACCCACCATTGTAAATGGTTTCATGGGTTACAGGAATTGATTTGCCTTGTCACTTAGTGTAGAGGCACCAGAAGTAGAAAGAAGAGTAATAAAAAGCAACAGGAAGGAAAGAGAGAAGATAGAACAGAGGAGAACAGACACAGAGATAGAATGATAATGGTGAAGGAAGAAGTAGGCAAATTCAAGATCCGTTCATTTCGAGATGCCTGGACACTGCGTTTGAAAGACTGGAGATCATAGGAAGTAGGAAATAAAGACAGAGGGAGACAGTTTCAGAGATGACCTGTTGCATAAATGACGGACTGGGAGTAACGGTTAACTCTTGCATTAGAGCTGTACAGAAAAGGGATGAGAGTTTGTTGCTAGACGGGTGCTACGCACCCGTCGTAGAGGTGGAGAGATGCAAGTAGACAGTTCAGAGGAGTAGCGATAGAAAAGAGATAAAGATGCAACAGTGTGGTGAAGAGAGGTTGAAGGGAGCCAGTAAGAGGAGGAGAGTTAATGAGATGAAGAGCCTTTGTGTTAGAGGTGTTACTGTGTTAGATTAAGGGTGTGTTAGTGTTAGAAAAGAGTGTTTTAGTGTGTCAGAATGAGCATTATTAGGACATCAGAATTATAGTATGTCAGTGTGTTAAGATGATAGATAAGGGTACATTGGGTTCATTCGAGCATGTTAGGGTGTTAGAAAAATGTGTTAGAGTGTATTAGGGTGTGGGTAAGGATTAGGATGTGTTAGGGTGTCAGGATCTGGGTATTAGAAAGCATCAGGATGTTAGAACGAAAGTAAAGGTTGTTAGGGCTAGAGTATCAGGGTGTGTTAGAGTGTATTTGAGGCCACTGATGGTGAGTGAGGCAGGAATGGTAAGTGAGGAAGGGTGAGGCAGGAACGGTAAGTGAGG
>JAGKTI010030541.1:0-12362 GCA_018397915.1 Birgus latro
TGTGTCCGACTCTGGGCATAGGCTTCACAGCCTGCTATCAAGGCCCAGTCGTCCTCCTACAATCTACATGTCACCACTTCGGCGCTTAACACCCACCGTCCATATTGAATACATGCTAGGGCTGTCTCATACAGGACTGGTGTATTGGTATTAGCGGGGTCATTTTTACGACATGTCGGCGGGTCTTCTGGTAGATCAGTAAAGCCTGATTTAATGAAATTCAAATCCTTAAACTGTTCCCTGCACTTGGATTAACACAGCGCGGGAGTGGCGACAGGAGGAGGAGACACTCATGCTCTCGGGTTCAAGTGGCGGCCCGGTGTAGGAAGGAGGCCGGCTGGAGACGGTGGAGTCGCCTCACGTCGGGGACGTCCCGTAGGCGTCACGGGAGGCCCGCCTCGGGTTTGTTGGGAGGTAGCCTCGGGAGAAGTCGGGCTCTCAGGACTAGGGCCGAACAAGGCCAGGAGGTGAGTGGCCCTACATATGGCTCGAGCTGTTGTCGGAGTGCAGAGGATGCCTTGTGACCCAGGGGAGCCTGGAGAGGACGGCGCGCCCTTCGGTGGTCGAGGACTGCGCTCTCGGGAGGAAGAGGCCGTCAGGTGTTGCCTGTGGCCATGGTGCCCCTGCGAGTCTGTAAGCATTGGCAGCCGAGACGAAGGCGGCTGGGAGGACTGGATCCCTGCAACAGGTCCACTCCATGACGAACCTGTAGGGAAGAGAGCTTCGCCCCAGGTGGTGAGGGGGAAAGTAGAAGGGCGTCTTGTTCGGCCACAGGAAGGTTGGGCCGAGCCAGAGACTCGCACCTCTACAGGAGCCTCCGGCTTTGTGGAGGAGGGGGAGCCTGAGCCTACTCCCTCAGCTTGGCAGGCCCTACAGGCGCCGCTGCAACTCCATGCCAGGGAAGGAGGGGATCCGGCGAATGCTCCTCGGGGCTGACAAGTCCTGTGGACATTGCCGAGGCATGCTGATGGAGGAGAGGGAGAAAGGGATCCGGCAGATGCTCCATCGGCCGGCAGTGTCCTGCGGATGTTGCCGAGGCACCTTTCATTCTGAGGGTGGCAGGAGGGAGGGATCCGGCGGATACTCTCGGTCAGACATGTCCGGCGGACACTACCATGCTCCTGCCGGGAGTCTGGCGCAGCCGCGGCGTACCCGGTGGGTGACTCCACAGTGGCAGGTCCAGAGGATGCTACCACAACTTTGCTCCCTGTCTTAGGACGGGCAGGAGAGATCTGATAGATGCTCCCGCACTGGCTAGCCCAATGGGCGCAACCGTCCTCCACTCCCGAAGATGGGTGGCAGACAAGGAAGAACAGGCGGTTGCTCCCTCTCCAGCAATTCCGGCGGATGTTGCTCGGCCAATGCGTGGGGCTGCTTTAGGGCAACTCTCACCCCGAGTCTGGTTACTCTGGTAATTGCTGCCACGGGTGGAGAGTAATGTTCCCGGACTGCTACCTCGGGTCTGGTCCGGTTACGGGGAGGAGGGGCTTATGGGAGAAGGTGAGGTGTGTCGTTGTGGCCCAGAAAGCCGAGTCACCTGTGAGGTGACTGTTTCCTCCCCGGCATTGGGGGTTGGGGGTGTCGTTGTCAGGGCGCATTTTACTACCTTTCTCTCTCTCGCTGGACCTGGAACAGGAAGAACATGAGGACGTGACTGTTTTTTGAGGGTGGTCATATTACTCCTACTTGAGTCATCTGACTTCTGTTTACGCTTGACTGACTGAGAGGCACCAGCAGCTTGAGAGTAGAGAGTTGAAACAGGGATGTCAATTTGAGGGCTGGATCGGACAGGAGGCTCAGATGGAGAAGTAGAGGGTATGGCAAGAGGAGCAGGTTCAGGGTCAGTCTGTATTTCAACAGTGCACATCACGTGACGGGACATCACCGCCTAAGCATAGGACCTACTCGGCACGGGAGTTGCATGCAACTCCCTCACTTTTTTCCAAGTTTCATAGTAGGAAATGCCCTCAGTTGCTTTCACTACACAGACCTCTTTCTCCTCCTTCCACTTGTGACAATCCCTAGAGGAAGTGAAGTGTGCGCCCTTGCAGCGAGAACAACATACCGTCCCCGATGTGCAATGTTACGCATCATGTCCCCGTGTTGCACATTTGCCACTTACTGACAGAGAAGCCCGACAAGTCTTATCATTGTCCCCATATAATTGACACCTTACTCAATGAAGTGGATTAGGGATGTTTGGCCTGACGTTAACAATTTCGTAGCCAATTTTGACAAGGTCTGGAAGTGAAAGTTTCCCAAAGGTCAAGACAACAGTGGCAGTCTTTGTCCTCATGCCTTCGGAATATCTAGTAATAAACCGGGCATCGATTATGTTCTGCTGAGCAAGTTCCCGTATGATCTCGTCCTTTCCATAATCATGAGATCCCTGCAGGTGGTGACACCTTTGCAGGAATGCATGGTGTGCGGGATCCTCGGCTCGACATCATATTCATGGAACTTACGCAGCTTCATCAAGTTTTTTACGTGGGAGGAGTTGACAGTTTTTATGAGGAGGTCTCCATTACCAAGCTTTTTAACTTGTTCCACCTCCCCAGTACAGTAATCAATCACTCTCTTGATGAGGAAAGGATTGAGACTGCTCAAGAGAGTGGAACCTAGAGCATGTAAAGTTACAAATATTGAGCATTACTAACAGGGATGTCCAGCGGGGTACGTGCCTGGGGCCGTTCAGTCTGCGGGCTGTCAGTCCGTCTATTGGCGGGGTGTCATAAGGACCTCCTCCACCCCCTCTGGGGGGGGGGGAGGCAACAGGGGCGTCCGACATAGGAGAAGGAGAAAAGACGAGCAAGGGACAAAACACACCGGGACCAAACACCTATGGCTGAAATTGCCCTCCCAAACCACTCCAGGGAGGCCTGACCGTGTTAATTCACGCCCCAGAGCGATCAGTGGGGGTGACCCTCCATGGGCAACAAGCAAAGGTAATCTCTGTCCAGGAGCAGACGCCTGCTGTTCCTAGCTAATAGAGAGGGGAGGAAAGTGAGAAACTAGCTATCCTATCGCGCACCAGAAGGGTGAGAAAAGAAAAAAAAAAACTAATTGCCGGTAAAGCAGCCCTAGAAATCTAGAGGAGAGAACAGCGAAAAACATGTCTGCACCCTCAACGACCATGCATCAAAGTCCCATATATAAATGTATATATGAATGGATGGTTAGTTAGTTTAAGATATTTCCCTCCAAAAGGTGGGAACTGGGCCTTAATTGAGCCCACTCAGAGTTTATATCATTGTAAAGGGGGGAAGACAGGGCCTGGGGAATGCCCAGCACACATGCCCTACCTTCTTCTGGCTTTGTGAATGGATGGATGGTATGTCTAATATAAACAAGATCTGAAGACCCAAAGGTAACTTCTTATATACCCTCAACAAGGGACCTGAAGAGAAAGGTGTCGAAGAACGCTTGTGTAAATTGTACGTTTGTCTTAATAACTGGCTAACTGTATGGTCTACTGTAACCTTATTCCTTTCAGAGCATAAGAGGGATCACAGCTATTCATCTGTAAAGTTACCGTTTTAACTCTTTTGTGGTTTTCTCTAAAACGCGCTGTAAAGAAGAAATGAGCAGATTTGAATTTGGTACTTTCCACTAGGCAAAATGACAAAATACTGAGTTTAATTTTCTAGCAAATATTTTTATCATAGGATTTTCAACCAAACAGCTGTATCTTCATTAGTTTATAAGACATTTTAATATCAAATATGCAATTTTTAGAATAAAAATGAGTATATCACCTTCACAAAAAGGTCAAGGGTAACTATATTTGACACAAGGACTTCGTTACCCTAGGGTACCTCCATGTGTAATATCAAAATCGGCCAAAAAAATAAAAAAATTCAAAGAAATATAATGATACTGATACTGACGAAAACAAGAAGCTTTATTATTTATATGGTACAGCTTGATAGTAATACTGACGAAAACAAGAAGTTTAGTCATATACTGTATATATGACGAAGCTTAATAGTAATACTGAGGAAAACAAAAAGTTTAGCCATATATATGACGAAGTTTAATAATATTGACAAAAACAAGCTGCTTCGCCATTTATATGGCGAAGCTTAGTTTAAACCTGCATAAGATAGGAGTTGGTGTTGGGTTGTGGAGCTGGGTAGGTTAATAAACCCTGTGAAAACAGGCTTCGTAGTCTAGACAGGACAGGAAGGTGGATTATTTCCAAGTATTCTCCAAACGAAACGACAACAGTAACAGTAAGATAAATCTGGCGTCTAACGATGTAATTAGCTCCTAGACCAAGGAACATTTCTCACTGGGTATTCATTCCGATGGCGTTGGCCGGAGTAAAGTAGATATAATCAATCATCCCTCGAATCTTTAGAGAAAAGGACTATTAATCGAACACGCTTTCCTATTTGCGAATACACATCAACTACAGCAGCACATATCTTCCTTTGAGCTGACATGAGCCCTGGCAATCTGGCGCATCACACTGGGGTCAGTAAACCCCCTCCTTTCTATCCCCGTAAACATCCTGTTTCTGATTTAGCAGTTCGGGTCTTTCATAAGAATAAGTGTACACTTTGAGCACAAGAGCTACTCTTGCCAGCTCCTAAGTGCACGAATACTCACCTGGAACCCCCGCAGACAAAGTACACATTCTAAGTACACAGAGCGCTAATTGACACACGGAAGTAATTACAGTTTGCAAACAATTTTACTCTGAACGGTTTTCTTTGCAACTTCATCAACGTGTTTGTATTTCAGATTCTGCCTTCATTATATTTCGATTACCAAGAGATTTTTGTTGAGATGAGAGTGGTAGGCGGAAACGAACATCATCCACTCACTTTATGTAGCGCCGTCCATTTCTTCCTTTCACCTATATCATTCTTTTTTCTGTGTCTGCCCTCCTGTCTTCACATTTCTTCCATCTTTTCTGTTACTTTTTATTACTCTTCATTCTTATTCAAGTGGCTTTACATTGATTAACCAGCCTAATGGTTTCCTGTAGGGCGAGTAAACCATTTACAGCGCTGGGTAGTAACTATACAACCAATCCATATGTGTTCCCTACGTGTCAACAAGTGGGTTGGCCGAGGATTAGTGCCCCTCCCTGTAAGACAACTAATTCAGAGGCAAACGGCCATCCTTTACGGGATTATGGCGTCTGGCTACAGATAGAGAGATTGATAGACAGACAAATAAATAGTATTTTTAATGCAGATTTAATATTTTCAGTTCGATAGTTTCTTCTTGATCTGAGGACAATGATCTTGCAACCTTAGTACAACAAATGACACTAATAACTAACATTAAGTGATCCAACTTATTGTAATGTTACATTAAGCATAACTAAGAGTACAAAGGGTAACTTCTTTGTATTATGTCTAAGGTAAATGAACTACAGACATATTAACACTTGGACAAGAAGACGCCTTAGATTTATGCCTACGACCACGCAAAGGTCATTACAACAGCGACTGAGCATTTACTAACTCCCATTCCTTCCTTAGCACACAGTCCTCAACAACCGATGTTATATCCAGATCCCCATTTGTAATGCAGAGTGAATAACGAGAAAGAAGAAAGACTCCTCGCCCAGCAGCCTAACAGCCTGAAAATCAAACATTCTTCCAGTTGTGAATGCAATGTGCTGATGAATATACCACCAGCTTTCCACTTGAACAGGTATGAAGACTCGGCGAGGGTTACGAGCCATCGAGCGAAGTTTACTGTCAGTGTAAGTGCGGAAAATTACAATGAGCGTCACGGCCCAGCCCAGTCATCATGATTTTCGGAGGCTAATAACTTTTCACCTCATAAAGCTACAGCAGTGATATTTCTCTTCAGATGCCAGGGCAATCAGTTCAGTATTGTATTCCATTATTAGCAAAACTACTATCACACCATCACAACTGTGCAAACAGGAAAACAATTACAAAATCTTGCTCGCTCGTAATGCATAAAAACGCGCATCATATTGGTATCATGAGTCATAGTTCCTGTTCAGTCTCAACCCCTCCCATTGGGTACATGGAAATCATAACCAGCGACGCACACCGACCAGAGACCTATCTTCTAGTTCTAGGATGGTAGTATAGCATCCTGTTCACAAGATACTCTTGTCCTCTTCTCATTCATCTGTCCAGACGTGAGCCTGTGGAGTGTGGGAGTGTGACCAAAATGTTGACCTTATAAAATATTGTCCATCTGACCAAGGTTATATTAGAATTGGTTATGTCACATAAGTTTAGATTAAGCTGAAAGAGATCAGGTTAAATTCAACTGGGTTAGGCTAAAATTTAGTTAAATTGGCCGTTCAGTTACCCTGCTTTGTACCTGCAGGGTTAGTGAGCTAACTGTACCTAATCCAACAGCTATCACTGTTAGATCCCTTCTTTCTTCTTAGCCGTAAAGGATGTTAAGAATGGTAACCTAACGGCGCGATACTGTTTTTCTGAAGCCCATTTTAAACTTCAGTATGGTGAGGTACTGATAGGTACTGCTCTTTTAATTTTATTCTTGATATTATCAGTTTCGTTTATATCAGGAAAGTCTTGTTGTACCGAAGGAGTTGATATAAGCTATATTAAATTCATCAGGCTGAAAAGTCTAAGCTGTATATAATGGCAGCAGGGGTCTGGATAGTTCTCTCCGGCAACTGTACCTTCTGTCCAGTCATGTGGGTGTTGGGTGTGTGGGAGGATGAAGCGAGATCGATGACCTGACTGAATATTGTCTTCCTGATGGGGACCAGTGACTCCTCAGTGTCTCATGAACCGAACTAATACACTCACACATACGCCACTTTTTTGGTTGATAGCTACGTGGACAGATAGATAGATAGATAGATGGATAATATAAAGACAAAAGATAAGAACATACGCAAAGAGAACAACTGCAGTACACCAGCTAGCCCATAGTATAGAACATCTGTTTTAACCTGAAGACAATCTTAAACCCCTTTCAGCTTAGTTAGCTAGGTGTATTCATGTTCTAGTCTGGATTTTACTACTCAGCAAGAAGCCTCATTCCTACCTCACTGCAAACGCTCGTCGAGTTTCATGTATCCACGACTCAGTATTCATATTTCATAAGTAATCTATTTCCTTCATGTGAAATCTAATTGGATATAATAACAGCCCAAGTCTAAAGGTACGCCTTAATCTGTATTGGTACACATGAAACAGCCAGAATAGCAGTAACAGGCACTAAATTGTGTGTCTTGAATAACCATGCCTATATTCAATAACTATCATCATTTGTTTAATGTAATTCGGTCGTCAGTGATTCAACAAGTCCCAAACAGTAGAAAATCTAACTAATAAGAAAAATTATGATGCCTCTTCATCTACAGGCGCCAAGTTGATATGGCTCTGCTGTTTTAACGTTCTCAGGTGAAACCCTTAAAGTGAAAGTGGTACCCAGAATTAACGTTGCCTCATGATGGTCAAATACGAGTCATCGGTGAGGGGTGTCTGCAGCGAGAAAAGTCTATCTGTCTATCTATCTATCCATTGCCAGACGCCTTAATCTCCTAAGGGGTGGCCACAAACAAATCGCCTACACGTCGCTCTGTCCCCCGCCATTTCACTGCCCTACTCCCAGCTATCACCCTCCTCTCTTATATACCTCTCCACTCCATCCCTCCATCTCATCCTTGGTCTCCCCCTCCCTTTCCCCCCTCCACCTCACTCCCATACACTCTCCTCGTCAGTCTCTCACTCTCCATTCTCTCCACATGGCCAAACCACCTTAATGTGTTTCTCCTAACGCTTCCTATCACATCCACATCCACACCGCAACACCCCTTCACTTCCTCATTTATCAGTCTGTCCCTCAAAGTGACTCCACATGCTCCTCTCAAATAACTCAATTCCACTGCTCTCACTCTTGACGCCTGTTCCTCCAGCAAGGTCCAAGCTTCACTTTCACACATTAGAGTTTGTATCACAGTACTGTCATGTAGTAGCTTTTTCACTTCCATGCTCAGATCCCTGTTTCTTATCACTGCTTTCAACGCACCAGCAACCTTTCTTCCCTGCTGCACCTTTTCAAGCACTTCACCCTCTAAACTTCCATTCTTACTCATCACATTACCCAAGTACTTAAATGCACTCACAATCTCCATTTCCTCTCTATCCAATCTCACTGTACATTCACTGACTTCACTTCTGTTGAAGACCATCGCTTTACTCTTCCCTACATTCACCTTTGGATTCTGTTTCTTACACACTCTCCCAAACTCATCCACCAAGTCTTGCAGCTCCTCTTCGTCTTCGCTCAACAACACAGTATCATCTGCAAACAACAGTACAGGGAGTTTCCAAACACTGCCCTCTCTCACTAGGGCCGCTCCAACATCCACTGACCTACCTTGTATCTCATTTATAACCCCATCCATATACAGATTGAACAACCATGGAGACATGAAACATCCTTGTTTCAATCCAACCTTCAAATAGAAAAATTCACTCAGTTCACCGTCCAGATGCACTGCAGCCTTAGCACCCTCATACAAGCTCTTCACGACATTCATCAACTTCCCATCTACTCCATAAATCTTAATGTTTTCCACAATCCTTGTCTATCCATCCTGTCATATGCTTTCTCCAAATCCATGAAGGCTGCATACAACTTCTTGCCCTTCTCTAGAAACTTTTCCACTAAAGATCTAAGGATGTATATCTGATCTACAGACCCTCTTCCCTTCCTGAAACCTCCTTGTTCTTCTCCAACGAATTCCCGTTATTTTCCTAACTCTGTCAATAAGTATCTTACCATATATTTTTCCTATTACACTAAGAAGGCAAATGCCCCTATGATTGCCACACATTCCTTTTTCCCCTTTTCCTTTGTACAGGGGAATAATTATACCTGACTTCTAATCCTCAGGGACTCTTCCTTCCTCCTAGGCCAATCCGCATGAGAAACTAGATGTTTTGTAATGGATATGTTTGTTTGTATCAGAATCTGTCTTCCATCGATATAAAACTGCGAAATGCGGACATTCACAAACATATGAACGGCAGTTTTACGAGCACATATTAGACTTCAAGCATCAGACTTATGGCACACACAGATTGGAAGATTAGCTCCTTCAAGAAGTAAGGATCCGGGGTTAAAGTACCGTACTCTTGAACAAATAATGGCAGGACAGACACCTACGACCATGAAACTGAATTTTTTTATAGTAAACCTCCGGCAACATAAAAGATTGGAATCCTGACGCATCACCTCCCCAAGATTCTACTGCCAAAGCATAAAGCGTCATCGCTTAATAAACACTATTATTAATCATATAATTCTTTTCGATTAGTATCACATTTATATTAGGGCGGTGACAGATTGGCGATTTTTCCGATTTTGCATAGTCTCTGCGATTCAAAAGGTGCTCCATCAAGTCACGAATCTAGTGCTCATCTTATTTTTCGCCTAAACTGTCGTTTGACCCCCTGTGCATGGGGTCTGAACATAGGGCATGTCTGCCCACATGCCATTTAGGCAAATTTGGTTGGGAACATGCGCAATAATCCACCTCTTAAGAGCCATGAATATCCATGTGTGCTCTAAAACCGTCAATTTCTCTATAAATCATCGTGAATTTCGAGACTAGAGAAGTTACAAGACCATAAAAGCTTGTTTCAGCAGTTGGTCATAGTTTTAACCCGCCGGGTCCCATCGACGTATGGGTACGTCGCGATGTATTGTCACAGCTACACCCATCGATGTATGGGTACGTCGCGCAATTGCAAGGGCCATAATTTGCACAATTTTCAAGTTTCATGGGTGATTTTTGGTAGGCCTATATGGAAGACCTTCCTCTACCTGCTGTCAAGCAGGGATACTGCCTGGCCCCACCTAATCCTCCTCCCCTCCTCCTCTCCACACTGGGCAATTCACCTGTTAGCAGTAAGCTGGCCAGTAAAGGTATGTTGCCCCACGGTCTCTCCAATCACGGTGAAAGTGATTCCTGAGGTGAAGGACAACGAAATAAAGAAGCTAGAGCAAGAAACAAACAGAAGTGATGAGGTGGTAATGTCATAAATGAAGGTGCCATATCTTGAAAAATGTGCAAACGACGGGCCTTGCATTTGACTGATGTACGATGCACGTAAGTGGGCCTGAGCGTGAAAAAACTGGTGTCGTGTATCGTACGTCGGTGGGAATGGGTGGGTTAAAGGTGATGGTAGAATTTAGAGGAACATGAACGACAACGTGCATGGTGAGGACGGTGGCTTCGAGAACTGGATAGAATTCTAGAGAGGAGGAAGAAAGCACGGGGGACAAATCGAATGTTGAGCGAGCCCACTTCAATACAGAACAAAGAGCAAAGATAGGTACTAAGTCTGCAGTGACACGTCCATCAACAGCATCGACTAGGATATTAACCAGGGTAGAGACTTGAGAGAGAAGAGAGTCGATAGCTAGTTGGAGATTATCCTTGTTTAGTTTTAGATAGAGGAACCGAGAAACAACATTAAGATTAGAAAGTTGTTGCTTTAAGATATTGGTGAACTTGTTCAGAGTGTAAATTACTTCATTTAGGTGGGCTGTAATCCTCTGTAACATAGTGTATTGGACCTGTATGACTCGGCTTTGAGATTCTAGGGCTGTAGCTAAGTGAGCTAGGTCAGATTTGAATCCAGAGAGGTCACGAGCTATAGCCACGCCAAATAAGCCACTAGGAATTTCACCTCCAAAGTCAAAGAGACCTCATTTCACACGAGAACGACCTACGGGTGTCTGACTGGAAAATGTGTCATTGAGTTGAGAGAATTTGTCTTTGATGTACTGCAATTGCCAAGAGATTGAGAGATAAAGATGGTACCAAAACTGATCCGGATTGTGTTTCCCCATGATGGCTAAGAGGTGGGTTTCGATTTCATCCAACTGGCATGCGAAGTAAGGCAGGGCGATGGCTACGTCGGCCGGGGGTGCAAGATCGTAGTGCAGGGAGACTACATCCTCTACCACCATTACCTCGTCTCTCGAGCTGACCATGGCCCCGGGACGCACTCCACCATCGTCCTCACCCAGCGCGGACCCTATGACGGTCAGCACTTCCTTCTACCCCTGCTCCTTCAACTTCTGTCATTAACTCTTCTGCTCCACTTCATCTCCCACCTCAACTACATATAACTACCCTCTCCACCAGTCCCTTCGAAGGCATGGGTTCAAATCCCACCACTGCCACCAAATTTGTACCACTACGTGTTATAGTTGGGTAAATTCCATAAACCTTTCGTGCTGAATAAGGGAGATTTATTTACAGGAGAAGCTTACAGATCCACTCCGAACAGAGGCTCACCCCAGACTGAATCTGCATGTGGTGCCCAGGCATGGGAAGGCTAGCTGCCTAAGCATTTTTAAAATCTAACTGTACTTGGTTACATATAAGGGTTGTTTTTTTAATAACATAGTCGGGGTACTTGTATATATGAATGATTTTGAAGAAGGGAGGAGGTGAGGTAGGCCAAGGAGAAGGTGGAAGGATATGGTGGATGAGAGTGTGAGGAATAGAGGTTTGGAAGTCTATGAGGCTAGGGAACTGATAAGAGATCTAGCTGGCTGGATGGATATTGTGAGGAGAAGTGCATGACCAGGGATTTGTCACCCCTTTATAACGTGACAGCGTCCGGATAGACTCTATTGGATACGTTTATGTGAAGCTACAGAACGTGGTGAATGTTTTTGGCGTATCAGATAGAGCCAGAATTCCGGGGGCTTGAATGATGTGTGAATGGACGCGTAGCCCATTGGATTGGGCAAATCTGGGCTGACTGAACATTGCTACTCCTCACCCTGCCCTAGGATGGGAAAGGAGGTCCGGATGGTGATGATTAATTATTATTATTATTATCTTTATTGATATTATTATTTTCAGTGTTATTATTATGATTATTATTATCATTCTTCTTCTTCTTCTTCTTCTTATTGTTTTCATTATTATCATTATTTTCATTATCATCATCGTCTTCCAAACCTCCATTTCCACCCTAGGGCAGGGTGGGCAGTAGCAACGTCCAGACAGCCAGTGTTTGCCCAGTTCAATGGGCCATGCTTCCATTCCCTCATCATTCAAGCCCTCAAAATTTTGGCTTCCTCTGATAGGCCTAAAAAATTTCACCAGTAGCTTCACATATACCTATTTCACAGAGCCAATTCGAACGCTGTCACGTTAAAAAGGGCCACCACACGTCGCCCTCGGGCGGCGGGTGGCGGCCAAATCCCTGTTCATGCACTTCTCTGCACAAAGTTCATCCAGCCAGCTCGATCTCTTGTCAGTCCCTTAGCTCACCAACTTCCATACCTCTCTTCCTCACACACTTATCCACCATATCCATCCTCCTTCTCCATGGCCTACCTCGCCTCCTCCC
>JAGKTI010030542.1:0-12362 GCA_018397915.1 Birgus latro
TTGTGGGTGTGAAAATTCGTGCATATCAGTGACTGGCTGTGTATATTGTGTAGTTCTTTCCGAATGCTGTTTTGGAACACATATGGGTCATCTAAATATGCATTCTACTTTCATGACAGATACAGTACTTAGAACACATTTTCTTTGGAAAGCTTACTCTTCCCTCTTTTAAGCGAGTCAAGAACTGATGTTTAACGTTTTCAGTTAAAGGAAATTAATATAAATACTTTCACATGCACAAGTTCGTTCCCTATTATACTACTCGGCGGTACAATACACTCCAGATAATCCACACACTCTATGATGACACATGGAAGGGGCAAATGTCTTTCAGGGCACCATCGATACGACCCCGCTTATTGATCAAGTTTTGTTCTGTAATTATTGCTCGCATCATCAAATCAGTTTCATTTACGATAACTGCAGCTAAAAATCAGAAGTAACTGACCCTCATTTCAAGTCAATAAACAAAAACAAAATCTCCTTGAACATAATAACTTCTTTTATGTCTTCCTAAATTTTATAGCTTTTACACAATATCCTTCCTAAGCAAGTCGTAAGTGCCAGCAACGTAAGGCACATAGTTTCTTAAATCCAACCACATATTTCTCCAGTAAACCTTAAACCTTAAACATGGTAATTTGTCCATATATTGTTACTATTAAAACCACCGATAAATTTATGTGTTATGTACGCTTCATCTCAATCACGTAAATTTCTCTCATTAGCGACGTCCTTATCACAATAACCTACATCATTTTCAGTAACAAGTCAGTAATATCCATTTACATCTTTACGTTTATACCGTTACTTGTAATGAAGACCTCTATCCTCTCAGAAAATCCTTGTCCTCACCAATATCAACAAACTGCATCCTCGCTTCCCGCCTCATCTACGTTCTGTCTTTATTGATGTATTTCCACACCATGGCATACCCTTCCAACCTGGTCTTGCATTTGGAACCTACTCTTACCTATTCCCCTATATCAACAACACGATGACGTCTTTCTTATCTCGTTCTTCCTGTCACCGGGAAATTTCGTTCTTATCAGGGGAGTTTTGTATGGGTAGAGAGATTAGATATTCCCATTAATAATCACCTCAGTAATAAAGTGTTCTCCAAGATGATAAAATACTTTGACGTTAGGTGGGCCGATATAAAAAGAGGTCCTTGAACTCAGCGGATATAATATACCCATGCGATGACACTTCTTTCTATTGCAAATAAAGGCCAAGAAGTTTTTCTCATTGTTAAAAATGATGATAATAATAATAATAATATGAATTTTCCGCAGTTTGTGAGAAGGAGACTTAGGGTGTGGGATAAAAGGCTAACAGTCAAATGCAACCAATCTGTTTTGATTGTTAAGTCAACATTTTCCAGACATTTTTCCCATCTCGAGAGGGAGTGAAAAACCAGGTCATCAAGATCATGGTAATAGTGAACTAATTATTCCCATTCTTTTTCGTTTATTGTTGATGTTGTTGTTGTTTTCCAAGGTTCATAAAAACGTGTGAACCATACGCTGAAGTTATCCTTTCTCCTGGTGTCCACTATCCACCCCACACTACGAGGACAGGGAGAAACCTGAGGGACATTCGTAAAACCAACCAGCGTAGCCGTCCAACTATGCGAGCGCCATGGTGTGAGCACGTCTTTCTTCAGGCTTCTGGAAACACTCGTAAAGTGCAAAGGCTCCTCTTTTTAAATACTTATATGAGAAATCTGTCCGTTGGCGACGAGGCATCTCTCTCGTCAAACTGTGTGAACTATCATTTTCTGCGTAAGTGGATTACTTGTGGTACGTATTATAGTCTGTTACTAGACCATTGTCATAAATTATACTTTAATTAATAAAAGGTAAAGAACACTCTCTTTTATGAGAATTTGGGTTAGCCACTTAAGCTTCTTCAGCCAATATTACTACTGTTGCTACTGTTAACTAACGTTGAACTTTCTGTTCTTGTATGTTCGTCCATACCTCTTTTCTCCCCCCAGGGCGGGAAGAGGTAGGGTTCAGAGAGCTAGAAAAAATGACAAAAAGAGATGCTACCAAATACAACTCCACTAAATGAGCCACACTCCCAATCATTCACCATTCTAGCCCCTGGAATCCTGGCTATATGGAAAAGAAAACAAAAACTTGTACGATCCACGGTTTTGCTGGAAAACACTAAGTACCAATAAAACATCAAAATTTGTAGGTGAAGCACGAAATACATTATAGCCTCACTATATAAAGAACTCATTATTTTTATTGTTCGTGCTAATTTCCTGTCATTATTACTGCCATATCCACCGGGGCGGCCAGATACAGAGTGTGTCCCGCACTGTGTCACCCACTCACTCAATCAGACCGTCAGCAAGCCATCTTGAAGGACAGGGTCAGGACTAAGAGGGGGAAGTGTTGATGTGTCGGGGATAATTCATACCCACAGAAATATACAAGAACACTAGTCGACTGCATACCTGCGTCATTCCTGAACATCAGTAAATATGACACAGAGGGGCAAGACAAAACATTACATACATCTAAACATACATGCACACACAGTATGTGAGTACTAATCAACCGCGTACCTGCGTCTTGCCCTAATAGTATTAAATATAACACTGGGGGCATACACACAACATTATATACTTAAATAAATGCCAATTTTCACATGCATGGTTCGGGAATATTAGTCGATCATGTGCTTGTGTCGTGCTGGAATGGCCGTATATATGACAACAGAGGGACAGGGCACAGTACTGGCCAGATAACTGTACTGGAAGGGTGTCATTTAGGTGATTAACCAGTAACTAATTCTTTCCCCTGACAATGCGGGGCCGGTGAGTGCGGCAGCTAAAGGTGTTGTTTGTCTGTTTTTGTTGTTGCTGCTGTTATTTTGTTGCTTTACCTCGGTCTGTCTGACCGAGCAGCCCCTTCGACCAGAAGTAAACAACTGCTTCTGTGCGGCTGTCCTACAGATACAGTACAGTCCATACACAATGTTGGGATCCGGCGACCCCTTGTGATAGACAGCTCCTCCCCAGAGTCGGATCAGGGTCCATCCCACGGCGAGATGTAGGGAAATATGAGGAGGTTTGTCTTCTGGCGGACGCCACAACTGCTTCGCTCCACCCAGGGTGCACAACGTCACCACGTGTAGGTTCCTTTCATCGCCTGTCTGTTATGTTCATACTTATAATACTTCAAGATTATTTCCCAGATCATTACACCTCAAAGCCGGGTGCTTGAACAGCGGACTCATTGATTTTGGAAAATAATACATCATATCCACATATAAACTCAAATTACTTACCTGCATAATATTACTAGTGTAATAAGAAAAATGAGATTATTGAAAAAATATCACTGAAAAATATATCGTTGCTTTGAAATTACAGTCATGGATAATTTTTAAAACATACACTTAACTCACATTTGACTAACCTAGCTTACTATTTAAGCCTAGAATATAAATATTGTTCCCGTGCACATTACCAGTTTGACACACGGCATCTGCAGGAATTAAGAGTTGACTGACGCTGTGATACCTAAGTTATCACACGAGTACACTTTCCGCTAAAACCACATTCCAGACAAGTTAACAGTGTCGATGAAGAGGCTGTAAGTTGCTTGGGACATCAACGTAGGTTTCGATGACTAAAATGTTCAAAACGGCTGGTAAAGACGATTCTTCAAAGTTTATCCTTGCACACCAACTCTGTCTCGTCGCCAGCCTGTGATTGTTTGAATTTGGTGTCCCTGTCTTAAACGAAAATAAGACGACGTGACTCACAGAAAGATATTACCAACATCAGGGGTGGGGTTACACACACAAATCTGCACCCACACCTATCCATCCTCCCACACCCACCCACCCACCCCGCCCTCACACACACCTTTTATTAGGCAGTGTCGATTTAGTTCATCATGTGAAAGTAACGCTGTTTTCACTCACGTTCACCAAATACTTATCTCTGTTACTGCAGCTGCAACAATGGCGAGGTGTGCACATTTCACAAACGGTATTAGTGCAATGTTTGTACGGTGACACTGTTCCAAGTCGTAATGACTAACAAACGACTTTATATGCCTAGGCAGCAGCTAACGAGTGAGGGGTTAACGAAGGCTGTATTTTAACTACTGAAGTAACTGCAGAAGAATATGCTCTAAACTGATTAAAACTGTCCAGGGAGAGCAAGAACAAAATAGACCATGTGAGTGAATGGGATAATGTCCTCCTTTGGAATCACATACATAGCGCCTGATATAACATGCTTAGTTTTCCTGATGCTTCCGGAAAAATAATTCTGACTGCCTTTGTGCATTTTCATTAAAACTTCCCTTTCATGTTCACGTCCCGGGTTTTGATGGAATTGGAAATTGAGTCTGCATCGCAAATGGCTGGTGGTGCTTGAAGCATACCAAACACTTTTCTTTATTCAATGTTTTCCGTACCAATAAACCCTGTGGGGGTGGAGCCTCTAGTTTAACACAGTGACGTCCTTTCATATCTTGTTTACCTTGCATGCTACTATACAATTTTGCTTACCTTAGGAAAATGACCCCTACTTGTGAAATGTTTATTATCTCGTGATCGGAACATGTGTAGTAGTCTGTTTCAAAGTCTGACGCCATACCAGTGTTGTTGTTGAGGAAGGCATAATTGACTCCTCCTCCCCCCGTTGTTCCGAATAGGGTTTTAGCTGAATAAAATCGTCTGAAAAGTGACGTATAAGATAAAGAGGGACGCCATCATAGGAAGATCTAATATTACCTCCGACATTATCAGCCTATTACTTGCATACTTTGTTCGTCCATTACAAAATCGAAAGTCTGACAAGAGTAAGTTAGCCACATAATTGAGCACCTGACTATAGAGGCCCGTATACATTCCTGAGGGCATAGAATCTGACAGTTGATCTGAGTACGTGATACCTCTAGCTTCAGGAATCTACAGGTGAATGTCCGAAATTTGTAGCGCAAGCCGGAAACTGCCGTGTTCCAAAATGGCCGCCATCAGGTCAGAGGCAAATAAGAAATGAAATGTGTTTATATTTTGATAGCAACGTAGTAGACAGATGATTCCGGTGCCTATTATGAGGTTCTCTTGTATGCCCGATGCAGTGGTGCCATCAGAAACCATGTTAAATGTTGCATAGGTACCGAAAACCAAGATGGCCTCCACGCAAAGTCTGTCAAACATGAAAACATGTACTACTTTTGAAAATAAACGTGGCAGAAAGATACTATTGGTGTCTAATGCCAATCAAGCTATGAATATGGTATGTGTTTTGAGGACAAGAAAGTGGTAAATAGGCAAACGATGAGAGTAATTACTGTATAATAATGAGAGATCAAACAGTGCACTACATATCTGAACCAGACTGTCTTAATCTAGACTTTGAATCACCTGTAAAAATATACCGTACTGATCTATATGTGTAACGCATGATGCCAGTGACCTAATAGCTGGCTACTTATTTTGACACACTGATTGCCGTTATTTTGCGACAAAATGACACACTTTTGTCCTGCTTTGATACATGGACGGTGTTTTGTGTCATATTTTCCATTGCATATACAGATGACAAGAATCCGTGGGGTAGTGGATTTAGACATTTGGCAGCAAGAGGAAGTCATTATCACTCATCCAGCCATCGTTCCCTGGATATGGAGTCGAGTGAGGGTCATCTTAGTAGGCACAGGACGTTACGTACAACGAGTGAAGCTCTTGATATGGCCAAGAATTACAACTGGTGAGGGGTGGGGGGTACAGGGCTTCCAGGGGTTTGGGGGTTGCAGGTCGGATATGGAACTCCACTCTAAGTTGGCTGGAGGTAAGAGATTTTGTCTTGGACTTTGCACCAGCCCAAATATCCTCAGCTGTCTGCACGATCTCAGTTACCTAATCTCGACAGCAAAATTGGCTAGGAACTTACGTGGGTTACTGAAAAGAGCCGCGTTTTTTGTCGATCCAGTCTTATTGCGTGCATCATCCTCAGTATGAACATGTGCCTTTTTTAACGGATGATGATCAGAGGAAAGAAAAGCAAATTATTATTATTTTCTAAAATCCATTCTCCAGATTACAAGTCCTCTGACCATTAAGGAAAAAAAAATGTAACAGCTGGACTTTAACTGCTGTAGGTTGAAGTTTAGGGGGAAAGTAATCTGAAGAAGCGAGTTCCAAAGAGAAGCAGTTCTGGGAATAAATGAATTCTCATAGGCAGAAGTTCTCCAATATCACAGTTCGCCAGTCAAGTCCTGAGCGCTACCAGATGCCCATGTAGCACGGGGGAGGGAGTGGAGAGGTGGCACAATGGATGCAACTTCGTCTGAGCATTTATCATGAAAGTATAATGCAAGGGAGGCAACATTTCGTCATACTTGTAGGGGAGATAGTTCATTTGAAATTGCTGGGGTTTTAATTTTTCTTATTGCTTTGTTCTGAATGTTGTCCATTTGTTAGTGCAACCTCTCCACATCCACTCCACAAGGGTGAGCAATATTCGAGTTGAGAGTGCACACGACTCTTGTAATTTACAGCTAACTGCTCGTTAATGGAGTTTTACGAATTCTGCATAATAACCCAAATTTCTCCGAGGCGGTCTTAGCAAGTGATCCAGCATGAGACGTCCAGCTGAGGGTACTGTTAAGCGAAACACCGAGAATTTCAATACTTTTAATACTTTTAGAGATAAAAGATACTGGTTGTATTGAATGTAATATAGGAATCAGGCAATGCCTGTCTAGTACTAAACTGGATATATTGTTTTTTTCTAACATTAAATGAGAATGTTATTTTTTCCCCATTCAGTGATATTGGAAAAGTCTTGATTTAAAGAGATTGCTGTGCTGAGTTGGGTACTTTGTGGATGGGTGTTTAAGTGCGAAGGAACTGTGAAGCGTTATCTGCATATAAGTGAATGGAATCATGGGTGACAGACAAAAGATCATTTACATGAATGAGGAACAGAGTTGATGCCATGACTGATCCTCATGACACACCGGCAGTAATCGAGTGGAAATTGAAACATACGTCATCTATCTTTGTTTTTATCTTTCTGTTGCTGAGATATGAGGAAATCAGTGGGACAAAAGTTGACAGGACATTGCAAGGGAGTTTGGATAGCAGGAAACGGTGCCACACAGTATCAAAATCTTTAGAAATATCAAAGGCTACTGCATGGGTTTCTATGTTGATCAGTTGACTGTTGGATGATATGAGTAATGAGGATGAGTATATCAACAGTGGATTTTTCGTGGCGAAAACCATACTGCCTGTCACTAATCATTGTTGGATTCAAGATGTTTAATAATTTGTTTATTAATTACAATATCATATACTTTTCCTAGAGCAGATGTGATAGCTGTTGGTCTGTAATCGGAGGGATCAGACGAACTTCCTTACTTTGGAACTGGGTGAAAGTTGGTTTCTTTTCAGGAATTTGGGAATGGAAAAGTAAGAATGCAAAGTCTAAGTAATTTAGCTAGACCAGGAGCATTTCCTGAAGAACACATTTTCAAAAGGACTGGAGGAATTCCATCTGGACCTAAAGCTTTGTTGGATGGTAAATTGTCTATTAGAGATTTTATGTATCTAGTCTGTATCTTTAGTGGAACAATTTCAAGTTCACAAAGAGGAACGTTCTGACTGACTTCCTTCGCGGTAGAATTTCTGGCAGACATATTGGCAAGAATGTTAGCTTTTCCACTTGGGTTATTTACAGTGTTTCCATCTGAAGATTTTAGTGGGGCCAAATGCCAACACTGTGGACCAGAAGAGGAGTTACATTTATATATATACATGTATGTGGAACTGTATCTTTAACTGATTTACCTTCCCTCATCTACTTAATGAAAAAAAAACTGTAAAATCTGTAAATACCGTTACATGTTTTGGCATCAAATCATGGAATAAGGTGTTGCATGTCAGAGAGAGAGAAAAAAAGAGAGAGAGAGGTTATAATGTATTGACTGTGTGTGTGTGTGTGTTTGTGTGTGTGTGTGTGTGTGTGGTGTGTTGTGTTCCTGCCTTAGATTACCAGCTTGTACTTCTTGTGGTCATGATACAAATTACCTGCCGGGCTGATGTGGTACCTGCCTGGCTACCTTCACTAATTAATTACTGCCAAAGCGTTAGAGAGAGAGTAAAGCGTAAATGAATGATACAGGCGAAGATTGAGACCACGGAAGAGCGACAGTAGCAGAGAGTAGAGAGGGGGAAAAGCGGAGAGAGAGGAAGAAACTAGGGGAAAAAATGAGGAGAAGAGGAATGAGGAAAAAAGGTTAGTGGAGAGCGACAAGGAAGGCTGAGAAGTGAGCAAGTGGATTTAATAAGAACTGGAGGGAGAAAGTAAAGGGAGATATGTGGAAAAGAGGAAGGAACTGTGAATTAAGGAGCCGGAAGTGGAGGAGAGCCAGGAAGTGAATGGAACGAAGTAGGGGCAAGTGGAGAGGAGTCAGAAGGGGAATTAACACAAGAAAACAGTTCGGGAGGGACGAATTAAACGGGGGTTTGGTGTCAGGATATAACAATGATTTTGAAAATAATCTTGAAACTAGAACAGGTTAGTGGAGGCAGATATGGTGTTGCAGTGGACTCAGGTTCATTTGAACGTGAACCCAAACGACTGCAGGCTGAAGCTGTCCTCTTGCAGTCAACCATCCGGCTTATGGGAAAAAGAAGGCTGATTGACGTTTACATAACCACCTGTTATACCGATGCCACCACGTGAAGGTGTACCTTTCCAGCATCCGGCGTCCCCCTCCAGTAGAAATTAATGTGTAGTACGAAAGGCAGGTTATCTTTTAGCTTTGATGTACTTTGGAGAAGAAAATAAACGTATTAAAAGCCGAGTCTCCTCCTGATAGACTCTTAGGTAATTTGTATACATGAAATGCACTGTACAAGCAAAGATGAACGAAGCCGAAGGAGATAATGATGTGGGGATACAGTGAGGATATTGGGAGAAATGAGATAAATGAACCAGGCGACAGACAAATGGGTGAGGGAAGAGAAACGGGAGTGAAGAATGACAAGGATGGATGGTAGGAGGAACACGCAAGGAATTAAAGATTATATATTATAGTCAAATAACTGATACTTTTAATTTTTACAGAGAACTTCATCACTTTCAGCATGTGTAAAACGGTGGAAATACGTGTTTTATTTATAACACGGTAAACTAACATCTATACAACAGTGAAAAAGTGATTGGCACCGTGAAAAACAGAATTCGGATCCTGAGAATAGGCATAAACATAACATTAAATTCTACGTAAGGTTCCATCATTTACATTACATTCTCCTAAAAATATTTATACTCGTACATCTCTGGAACAACCTTTCGTGTAGAAGTGGTTTACTAAGGCCGTATTTAACATAATCAGTTCGATAAGTCTCTCATAACCCAAATAAACTGGACAGGAGGCACGAAAATAAAAAATGTATACTCAAATAAGCGTAAAAGTTATCAGTTCGGTATAAGTTCCCTTGTATTACACTGGTATATGGTAGCATGGAAATACGATCCCATTTGCCAGTTGAGTCTTTTGAGTGAATGGTATATAGTTTATTTGAACGCATCCATTTATATATTCCAGACTAAAACGTCTGTAAATATTGTATGCAACTCACTCACTCTCTCACTCTCTCTCTCTCTCTCTCTCACTCACACTCACACACACACACACACACACACACACTCACTCACACACTCACTCACACACACACACAGAGTTATCCAATGGAGAGTTAGTGAGTCCGTCAAATATTCTGCATTTCTGTGGTAACTATAGCTGATATAAACATATACATTATAACGTTTAAACCAGTACCGCTGTTTTGTATAATATAGTAAAAAATATCATGGACTAATTTAGTATCAGAACATAACCGCTCACATCCCTTTATCAGACTTCCAACATGTATTCCGACCTATGCATTCAATGAGACCTTTCCACGATGACCCAGCTCATTCTAGATCGTTTCATCAAAAACCAACCACCACTAAGAACAACAGTATCAGCTGTACTTATAAGCCGATCTTTCACTGTAGTACCATGCCATCCCTAGAAGCAAAATTTTAGTTAAGAACATAAAAGACACTGACAAAATGGCTGGCCATCTTCCCATCACGTAGTTAAGCCCAACTGATCTGACTAGATTCTGCCTACTGTCCAATGGGAGTCTTTTCACCCTCACTTCAGTCTTTCCTGCGCGACCTGCCTGCTCCCCCTCCTTCAGTCCTATGCCGATGACATGGCAATACGTTCACTACACTCCAAAATTCATCAAGCAGGGGGCCTCCTCCAACACTGCATGTACTCCCTGGACTTGAAAGAACAGTTGAGAAATGACCCACAGTTTCTTTCATATCTCATTACAGGTGGCGAGACCTGAGCTTACTGGCGCGACCTCGAAACCAAGCAGCAGTCCAGTCGCGAGAAGACATTAGCATCTCCAAGACTGAAAAAGAATGGGTCAAGTCCAACATCAAGACAATGTTGGTCCTGTTTTTTGACGCTGACGGGGTTTTCCATACAGAATTTGTTCCTCGTGGACGGACTGTGAACCGGCAGTTTTACACTACAGTGCTGGGCGTCCATGGGAAAGCATCAAGCACAAACGTCCAAAGAAATGGCGCACTAGAAATGGTTCTTGCATCACGACAGTGCCCCATCATACACCACCTTGCCATTTCAGCAATTTTTGGCTCCTCCCCTCAAAAATAAAAAAAAAGTGTTATTGCTTTGCATCCCTGTACTCGTCAGATCTCACTCCCTGTTATTTATTAATATATTTTTTTTGTTCCCCAAGAACTGAAAAGACGAAGATTTGTCATTTAGAAGAAATCCGGGAATAAACTCTGGAGTCTCTGGGCCAGATGACAAAAGTTGACGATAGGATGTGTTTCCAGGAAAGGAAAAAGTGCTGGGATAATTGTATAGTGTTTCAAGGGGAGTAGGTTGAAGAAATGGATTTTTGCAATGAGTATTTATATTAATTTCGGGAACTTTCGGGTCCCCATTAGTACGTTGCCTTAGCTAGCAGATCAGCCGGCTCATTCCCTGACACTCCAGTATGGGCTGGAATCCACCAAAACCCCACACAACATCCATGATGGCCTAGGAGAAAAGGCCTCTGAAATGGATGAAACCAATTGATCAGATGAGTTAAAAGACTCCAGTGCAGACAGAACACTGCAGAAGTCAATAAAAATCACGAGAGCAGAGTGGTGGAGAGTACAAATTATTTGTGGAGCAAGTGAAATCACAGTAAGTTCCACTTTAAGAACGGAAGAAATACCAGGAAGGCTTCCACCCCAACTGAAGGAAGGGATGACAGCAAAACCTACCCTAGTAATAGTGTCTAATCCATTCATATATACAGGGAAAATGTCTTCATGAGCAAAAGCATGTTCTAAAGAGAGAAAGAGAGAGAGAGAGAGAGAGAGAGAGAGAGAGAGAGAGAGAGAGAGAGAGAGAGAGAGAGAGATGGGGGGGAAGGGTACCCGTGCGAGGGAAGTGAGCTCTCTCTACCGACAACGAACCTACAGAACGTCGCCTGAGGTAGTAGCCAATAACCCACCCCCTGGACTCAGTGTGGACAAACTGTCACCAAAGGAACAGAGAAAGCCAATATAGCTGAATGGACCCTGTAACCAAAGGGCTTCAGGAAACTTGGGCGAGTGGCATAAACAAAAGATCGGAAGTCCTGGGAGATCATAGAACAAGACACTGAGTCCTGGAGATGGTGAAGGCGATACCAACACATCATCAAAGACTGGCGACGTAAATCCAAAGGAGGGCGTCAATACCCACCAACAAACTTGAAACCGAGGATTTTTTGAATGACCCGGTCTCCAGACGAACACCAGCTAGGTGCTCTGAATGTAACATCCGGAGAAAATCGCCTGTAGCAGAAGAGTGCATCTCACACCAAAATTCAAGTTTAGAAAGAGTAAGATATCTGTTCAAGAAGACAAGCGTGTTGGATCACCCAAGATGTTTACGTATTGTTTTTGAGCGCATCAGGTCAAGGTCATATGGTAGGTTCGACTTAAACAGTTTTTGTCAAAAGTAAATTAAACTTTGTGGAAGGGTTTAGGTTACTGCAAAGAGAAAGAGATTCGATTTTGAGAACAGTTGGTCAAAGGTTAAGGCCACAGGGAAAGGTCAAATTTCAACTCAGAAGTTTGGTCTGACTTGATCCAGTGTTGGTGGAAGGGTTAAGGGGTTGCCAAGAATGAGGCAACATCACAAAGAGAGTAATTTGTCTTAGATCTAGGTCACTGAGCAAAGTCAACCATTCGGCCCTTTCATCAGTTGTTGGGCGCGGACGTGGTGTGTGTGTGTGTGTGTGTG
>JAGKTI010030543.1:1385-12362 GCA_018397915.1 Birgus latro
CTGTTATTAATGGTGTTATTCATGTTCTGTTATTAATGGTGTTATTCATGTTCTGTTAGTCATCCTGTTGTTTATTAATATTATTCATTTTATTCTTGTTCATTTTTTTTCCTGCTGTTTGGCGACCTCATTCATGTCATTCTTACTCGTGTTACTCTTCCTCTTATCAGGTGGTTATCCATCTTAGGGGATACTTGTCAAACTAAAGGTAATCCACGCAGGTGTTATTCACATCAAGGTACACTACGTCCTGCAAGGTTAATAAAATCATTAGGACGATTAAACAAAAGAAGATCAATGACACTCCTAGTAGCCGCCAACCCTGCAGTGCTGTGAGGGAAAGAGGTAATTAGTTACGGGGGAAGGCAGACACCCGGCAGTCCACCCCACGCTACAGCCTGCTCGGGGCGAAGGTCTGCCACTGTGAATGATTTTGTGATTCTGACACACACCCAATAAGGCCTGAACTCCATCCTTCACGTAAATGAAGTAGCTCAGTAAGTGTGGAAGTGGTAAAGTAACTCAGTAAGTGGTAAGGTAACCCAGTAAGTGTGTAAGTGGTAAAGTAACGCAGTAAGTGGTAAAGTAATTCAGTTAGTGTTTAAGTGGTAAAGTAACTCAGACAGCGATAAAGTAACTCATTAAGTGGTTAAGTAACTTGGTGTGTAAGTGGTAAAATAACTCAGTATGTAAGTGGTAAAGTAACTCAGTGTGTTAGCGGTAAGGTAACTCAGTAAGTGTGGAAGTGGTAAAGTAACTCAGTAAGTATGCAAGTAGTAAAGTAACGGTGTGTTAGTGGTAAAGTAACTCAATAAGTGTTTAAGTGGTGAGGTACCGTAACTCAGTAAGTGTTTAAGTGGTAAAGTAACTCAGTAAGTGTTTAAGTGGTAAAGTAACTCAGTAAGTGTTTAAGTGGTAAAGTGACTCAGTAAGTGTTTAAGTGGTAAAGTAACCAGTCAGTGTTTAAGTGGTAAAATAACTCAGTAAGTGTTTAAGTGGTAAAGTAACTCAGTCAGTGTTTAAGTGGTAAAGTAACTCAGTCAGTGTTTAAGTGGTAAAGTAACTCAGTAAGAGTTTAAGTGGTAAAGTAACTCAGTCAGTGTTTAAGTGGTGAGGTACCGTAACTCAGTAAGTGTTTAAGTGGTGAGGCAACTCAGTGGCACGTATTCTTGTGGTTAAGGTTGGATACTGTTGGATAATTTCGCTTTGTAAGTTACTAATATAGAGCATAGTGATATCAGAAGTAGTTAACACAGTAGAAGACGGTCACGTGTATTAAGCAAAATGAATCGCTTATGAAAAGGTGTTAGGGAGCTTCCTTAACCGACGAGAATACGGGTCAGTAAGTGTGTAAGTGGTAAATTAAGGGACAAGTTCTGTTTACTGCAGCCTGTGAGGGTAAAGCCAAAAAAAAAAAAAAAAAAGCACTGGACATAGAAGGTTTTCATTTGGTGAACGGGGGCGCCCATCATCCACTCACTTACTGTAAGGATATCTCATGAGTGACAAGACAAATGGTTTCCTGTACCCAGGAAACCATTTACTTACCCTGGGTGGTAACCATATAACATGGGTTTTTGGCCGGGTTGTCCCCCAGATTCCCCTATCCAAAATCTCTTAATCATGGTGGTTGCTTCAGAGAGCCTCGGAGGGCCATGTGGAATGTGAGAGGTGTGAATGAGGAGAGCAAGGGATGGAACTGGTGAATATGTTCAAGAGTGCGAGGTATGCCGTGATGGCGTTGTGTGAAACAAAGATGAAAGGGTGTGAAGTGGAGGAGTTGGAGGGTGTGAAATGTGTAACATCGGGCATGAATGGGCGAGGAAGATGCAAGGAAGGAGTTGCTTTGTTGAAGAATGAGGTGTGGCAGAGTGGAATGAGAGACTACAAATCAAGATGTATGTATGTCAAGTTCAAGTCTGAGACGGCGAAAGTGGCGTATGCACCGTGTGAGGACAGGAGTGAGAGGGAAAGGCAAGTTTTGGGATGAGCTGGATGAAGTAGTGGGAGAAATGTCCAGGAGCTATAAAGTGATCGTATGAATGGAAGAGTAGGCACTGGTCCTGAAGATAACATAATGGGTTGTAATGGAGTACCAGGAGAAAATGGTAATGGGAAGCGACTGAAGCAGGGGTGTCAAACTCGTGGCCCGTGGGCCAAATGTGGCCTTCGGGATGGTCATAAATGGCCTGCAAGATGGTGGAAAGAATTATCAGCCCGTGAAACTATAACTGTTATGAATGAAAATATAATATTAAGAGACAGAAAATTCATACATTACCTTTTATTCACAATGGTAATACTTTAAATTAAAATTGCTAGTAATATCGTTTTTATGAGGAGAAACTTTTTGTAAATAAATATCACGAATCCGTTTAAAACCGAAGACGCAGCCATTGCTGGTATCTGAAGGGATGAACTGCCAGACCCAACGGTTTTTACTGTCACGAAAGACACGGAGAAGCGGTGTATGCCAGCACTACACTGATTAAACGTCGCCGCTTTTTTAGCGAAATCGTGAGCTATACTTCGTTTTTAATACCTCAGTTAATCAAACTACGACTTAATATATTCATAACGGAGGTGTACCTTCGAAATAAAGTAGGGAAACGTCAAAACCGGTAATCAACACCTTGTGCCAGGCTTCGCTACAGATACATAAACCTTTTGTTATCGTTAGTATCACTGTTTATCAAAACAACTTTTATATACTCAAAGTCACTAACTCTAAAAACGTATTCCTGGTAAGGCAGTAAGTCCTCGTACTAAGCTGTAAATATCACTCTTGCAAATACGTACGGGTACACATCTTTGCTGGCCCTTGAGACCGTAACTAAATTAAGAATTGGCCCTCGAAAGGTTTTAAGTTTGACACCCCTGGACTGAAGGATACGTGTCAGGAAAGGAGGTTGCATTTGTAACTCGTATATCTTACACAAAGATTCACCTAAATATACATGGTATAGAGGGAACTAGGATTGTGTTGAAAGGAGCCTGATTGATTAAGTGCTCGTAGAGAGGTTGATGCTGGGAATGGTTGCTGATACAAGGGCCATGAGAGGACGATGTGGAGGTCTGTCAGATCATATGACTGTGGTATGCAAGATCAAGCTGAGAGGAGTGAGGTGGACCAGGAGAGAAAGGAGTAGTCAGGGACAAAGACTGAAAGTCGAGAAGCCGAGGATCAAAGAAATGGCAGGTGAATACAGGACCAAAGTAGGGGAGGAATTAGAATCAGTGAACTGGAATGAAATCTGGACAGCTTGTACAATGCATATAAGGATAGCATAGTTAGGAATGCTTAAGTGGTGTGTGGTGTGGCAAGAGTAACAACAAAGAAGAAAGGTACGGCATGGTGGGATGATGAGGTTAAGAGAGCTAAGGAGGAAAAGAGGAAAAAGTGGCTAAAGTGGTTACAGGACAGGGGTTCAGTTGAAATAAGAAATGAATATACTGAGCGCAAGAAGCACGTAAAAAGACTAGTGAAGAGGAAAAAGAAGGAGGTAAATGATGATCTAGGAAGAAAAATGAATGCAAACTACTCTGAAAATAGGAAGTTAGAAATTCTGGAAAGAAGTGAGGAAACGTAGAAGTGAAAGCGGAAAGAAATGAGATGGTGTGAAGGATGTAGGTGGTAGATTATTAACCCATGGGGATGAAGTAAGGACCAGATGGAAAGAATATTTTGAAAGCCTGATGAATGGGAATAGAGAGAGCAGAGTCACTGTACACATGATTGATTTTGGGAGTGTGCAGTGAAGGAATGTAGTGCCAGAAAAGATGACACTTGCACAGGGGAAGAGCTGAGAAGCGGCTGAAAAATGGGAAAGCAGCTGGGGTTGATGAGGTGTATGCAGAGATGATAAAGTGTAGTGGAGAGAGAGGAATAAAGTGCTTGTTGGAGATATGTAAGAAGTCATGAATGAGTGAAACTGTGCCAGCAGAATGGAAAAAGGCTGTGATTGTACCACTGTACAAAAATAAAGGTGAGTGAAGTGAGTCCAAGAATTATCGTGACATAAGTTTATTGAGTGTGGTAGGGAAGGTATATGGAAGAATTATTATAAAGTAAGAGAGATAACAGAAGTCCTAGTGAGTGGTGAACAGGGTGGCTTTAGGAGTGGCAGAGGATGTGTGGATCAAATATTTGCAGTGAGGCAGATAGGGAATAGGCTTATGAGGAGGACGATAAGGTGTTTAAGGCATTCATGGATCTGGAAAAAGCATACGACAAAGTGGGCAGAGAATGACTGTGGAAAGTTTTCCTCATGTACAGTATAGATGGTAAGCTGCTAGGTGCCGTTAAGAGCTTTTATGATGGTAGTGAAGCATGTGTAAGGGTTAATGGACATCATCTAAGTGAATGGTTCACAGTCGATGTGGGCGTGCGACAAGGTTGTGTGATGTCCCCATGTTTGTTCAATATATATATGGTTGGGGTGATGAGAGGCGTAAAACACAAGTAATGGAGAGGGGGATGGCGTTGGTAATGAATGGTGACGGATGGAATATCTGAAATTTGTTGTAGGCTGATGATGCAGTACTACTAGCAAATACCGGACAAGAACTTGGCAGACTAGTGCAGAGTTTTGCTGATGTCTGTGAGCATCGTGCCTTGAGAGCAAATGTAGAAAAGAGTAAAGTGATGGTTACTGAGAGAGAAAGTGACTCCCAGTGTGATGTTACAGTGAATGAGAGAGACTGGAATTGATGAGAGAGTTCAAATACCTGGGTACAGTGATAGAAAAGAGAGGAAAATATGAAAAAGAAGTAGAAAGTAGAGGCCTTGGTAAGAAACAGAGGCTTGAGTGGTGCAGCTGCGCAAGGCTTACACGAAGGAGTGTTAGTGCCAACTTTAACATGGATGAGACTATGGTGTGGCATGAAAATGAAAAATCAGGAATGAGAGTAGTGGAGATGGGACTGCTGAGGAATGTACTCGTATGTGGAATAAAGAGAGTAAATTGGATATGAAATAATGTGATTCGTGAAAGATGTGGAGTGAGGAAGAGCAGTGGAGATCGGACTGATGAGGAATGTATGTGGAGTACAGAGGGTGGATAAGATATGAAATAATATGATTCGTGAAAGATGTGGAGTGAGAAAGTCTGTGGACACCAGAATCGAAGAGAGTGTACTGAGATGGTGTGGTCATGTGGAGAAAATGGATAACAATAGAATGGTGAAAAAGGTATACCTGAGCGAATCTGAAGGAGGGAGAAGGCGAGGTAGGCCAAGAAGAAAGTGGAAAGATATGGTGGATGAGTGTATGAGGAAGAGAGGTTTGGAAGTCGGTGAGGCTAGGGAACTGACAAGAGATCGAGCTGGCTGGATGAATGTTGTGAGAAGTGTATGATCAGGGATTTGGCACCCCTTTGTAACGTGACAGCGTCCGGACTGACTCTATCGGATACGTTTATGTGAAGCAGCCGTGGCTCAGTGGGTTAGAGCGCTCCGCTCTGGCCGTAGGGTCGGAGGATCAAATCCACCCAAGGGTCATTGGTAGACATCAGGAAGGGCATCCGGTCATAAAATGCTACACGCTCCAGTCTAAAAAGGCCGACGCATGCAAGCATGTTGCAGCCTTCAAAAACGAAAACACACACAGAACGTGGTGAATGTTTTTGGCGTATCTGATAGAGCCAGGATTCCGGGGGCTTGAATGATGAGTGGATGGAAGCGTGGCCCATTGGATTGGGCAAATTCGGGCTGTCTAGACATTGCTACTCCTCACCCTGCCCTGGGGTGGGAAAGGAGGTTCGGATGATGATGATGATGGTAAGGTTTTTATTGTTTTTCTTCAATCTACTGTGGATACTGGAGTACTTTCAGCCCGATAACGTATATTATATTCTGTACATACCATCACATTTATACATACTATACATACATTTATACATACTATCACACTTATACATACATTTATACATACTATCACACTTGTACATACATTTATACATAGCCTACTATCACACGTATACATACATTTTTATACATACTGTCACACGTATACATACATTTATACGCAGTATCACATTTATTCATACTAACACATTTATACGTACTGTCACATTCATACATACTGTCAATTCATACATAATGTGACATACATACCGTCATATTTATACATCCTGTCACAGTTATACATACTGTCACATGCATACCGTCGCATTTATACATACTGTCATACTTTCTTACCACTCTCGTTCTGTGTTCATTGCCTTGTCTGTTTGTCTTCTTCTTTTTCCTCATTTTCTCGTGTATTTGTCGTAGTTACTTTCCTCATTTTCTCGTATTTGATGCTGTCATTTTCCTCATTATCTCCCGCCTGTAGAAGGCGGAGCGATAATGCTTTTGCTTGCCTCTGTGTGCGAGTGTGTGTGTGTGTGTGTGTGTGTGTGTGTGTGTGTGTGTGTGTGTGTATCTGTTCCCATTATATCTCATGAACGGCTTAAGCTTTCAACACGAAACCTTCAAGGTATCAAGATATGGCCAAAGTCTTGGCTGAGTTCGAAAATGGGCACTCGGGGTCAATGTCAAGATCACCAAAATGGCTGCCAAAAGTCAAGTATTTTTATCGCCCGCCTTTAGCACCATTATATCTTATGAACGGCTTGAGCTACAACATGACACCTTCAGGGTATCAAGATGTAGCCTAAATCCTGGACTTGGCCAACAGCATATTCTGGCGGCCAATCAGCATTCGGCTGTAGCATGCTTTTCTTTCATTTTCTCGTGTATCTGTCGTTGTCATTTTTCTCATTTTCTCGTGTATTCATCTTTGTCATTTTCTTTGCCTTTTGTCCTGCCTCGTCAATCTCCAGTTTTATTCTGCTTATATTTCTAACTGTATTCTCGTCGGATAAAGAAGCTCCCTAACACTTCCTCCTTTGCGATTTATTTTTGGTTACTGTTGGCTTTTATCCTAGAGTACGTTACTTATGCAGAGTATGGCGATAATGGGAGGAGGACAGAAAGGTGTAATAAACAAAACAACTCGCTAAGGAAAAGGTGTTAGGGAACTTCCTTAACCGAGGAGAATACGAGTCATAGCCTTGAATAATCCCTCACTAAAACATCCATTATAAATTTAGAAGAAAATAATGTATGTCGGTAGCAAGGGGAAAAATAATAAGCATGTCACCAGAACCAAGAGGTAAAATAAAACAAAAACAAAGATGAATTTTCACAATGGTTTACTGCACTGCCCTCCACGGATCAGTTTCTTTTATGACAGTTACTATAACAATATATTTAATTGTGGACATAAATACTGAACCACCCCACACCAATAAAGGCCCGTATTTTAAAAGGTAAAGGAGACTCTCACTTCTTCCTCACCGACTTACCTTGCGTATTATACCTCTTACTATCTTCGTGTTATCGTTCTAATATATACATGGCTTGGGTCAGTTCTGGAGGATAGCGAGGAGTTTGGTAAAGAATCAATTGCTAAGGAAGAGGTGTTAGGAAATCTCCACAGCCACTTGGAATTCGATCCAACTATTTCCCCACAGACATAATGATTACCCTGATATGCTTTCTGTTTTGTGCTCGTGCATTATTTCCTCTTCCCTCTCTCTCTCTCTCTCTCTCTCTCTCTCTCTCTCTCAGTCTTTTCGTTAACTATTCTCTTCTAGTTTCACATCTTTTCTTCCATTGTTCTTAAGTCTTAGTCTTTCTCACTTGCCTCTCTGCCTTATATTTCCCTTTCTCTGGATTCATCTTCTCTCTTCTCCTTCCTCACTCCCCATCAAGAATCTGGCTTCTCTCCACACCTGTTTCCTTAATCTCGTTGGCATTAGACGTCTAGTAACACCTTTTCCTTAGCGATTTATTCTCCATATCACACTATACAAATTTCTCGCGAGTTTTTTTTATCACTGACATCGTTTACATCGTCAAACGATGACATTTACTCCTTCAACCTGATGACCATTTTTTTTATGCAAGGAAGAAGGAACCAAAGGCAAGGAACCCGCAAACGGTTCCTTCCAAGAAAAAAAAAAAAGTACAACAGAGAGCCAAATTTAGTTCTTATATTCAGACTCTTTTACTCAAGTTTGGGGAGATTTATCAAGATGGAGAGGTAATATGAAGCATTCTCTAACCATCGTAACGCGTCTCTCCAAGGCTGAACAAATTCGTCTGGAGGCAGCAAGTATAAACAGTGAAACACGTCATCGGGCTGAAGGAGTTAAGATGTAATGTCTGAAATAAATCGGTAAGGAAGAAGTGTTGCCAAGTTTCATACACCTTGGAGAATACGGACCTCCTGTGCCTCCATTTTCCCTCCTCCAGCCTTCCCCCTTCATTTTTTTCCCTTCATACCTCCCCTCCGCATCATGCTTCTCCTCTTCCCTGTGTCTGGTCGTCCTCCTTGTATTTCGCTCCTCGTTGCTTCCTCTCCACACCTTCTCTCCTCCATCTCTGTTTCTCCTCCTCTTCTGCCTCCTCACCTTCTCTACCTCTCCTCCTGTGCATCTCCTCAGTGATTCTTCTCCCCTTTAAGTCTCTCCCTTTCCTTGCAGATTTTCCCTCCATCTTTCCTGTCTTTATTCAGGAAGTTGCTACTTTTCTTTTTTTTTTTTTCGCCTCTCCTCACTCAGTGGCTCGTCCTCACTCCCTGCCTTCTTTCTTACTTTTCTTTCCTCATTGTCTCATCTTTCCTTCCTTGCCTCTCCACCCTCAGTGCCACCTCTCGTCTTCCTTGCCTCTCCTCTCTCAGTGTCTCCTCTCCTCTTTTCTGCCTCTGCCTCTTCCTTCCGTTTCCTTCTCCACCTCTTCCTCTCGTACGCTACCTCAAGAAGTCAGGCCATGAATCCTCGTTTTCGTCCCCACAGTTCACAATTTTCTTGCACCTTCCGTCAGGCAGCCGGATCTCACACTCGCCCGGACACCTTCGCAGCGGAGGATCGATGATAGCCGTTGCACTCCTTCCCTCCACCAGGGCTTCCAATCCCCTGAAGCTTCTGGGTGTGTAGAGGCCGCCCACACCCACGATGCACACTAGAATCAAGCCCACACACGCCCACACCCACGTTCTTACTCTTGGTAGGCGCATGTCAGGTTCGTGTACAGGAGATTCAGAATAAGCAGGTGTACAGAGAGGGAAGACACTGCCGGAGGGGGGAGGGGAAAGCCACTACCGGAGGCGGGCCGGGGGGGGGGCGGGGGGGGAGGGGGGGAAGGAGGGGGGGGGAGGGGAGGGGGGGGGGGGGGGGGGGAGACAAGGGAGGAGGGAGAGAGTAAAGAAGGGAGGGGCTGGAGAGATAGAGGGAGACGTGAGTAAATAGGGAGGAGAGGAGAGGAGAGGAGAGAGGCGAGAGGGAGAGGGAAGACTTGAGGAGGGAATGTAGTAGAGAGACTGGAGATATTAGTGGAGGGAGGAGACAGGAGTGGACGAGAGACAGGGAGGGAGACTGGAGAGAGCAGGAAAGGGAGGAGACTGGAGCGAGGGGGAGGGGGTGAAGAGACAGATAGGGAGACTGGAGAGAGTAGGGCAGGGAGAAGACTGGTGGGGGGAGGGAGGGAGGCAGGTAAGATAAGAGGCTGCCGGGACAAAAGGTGGTGCCATCTGGTATTCCCTCTACTTTACTTCACTTAGAAAATTTCCCACCGTGATTCGAAACTTCCACCGACATCTTCATCCACATTGACAACACACTGACGGGAGTTTATCCTCTCGCTGCCGTAACTATACAGTTCACAGGCAGTCCAGGCCAGTCTGTAGACTCGGGAATATTACACCAGTGCACGGCGGACAAGAGGCGATGTTATGTCTCGATCTGTTTGTGCCTGTGTGTGTGTGTGTGTGTGTGCGTGTGTGTGTGTGTGTGTGTATCTGTCCGTGTCTGTGTGTCTGTCTATGTGCTCCTGCGACGGCTCAAGACGTTTTTAACCTGTTTTAAACTATCTTGGTGTAGAGTTGAGGGTAAGCCAGTGAATAAACATATTGTTCTTACAAACAGCAGATCTAAGGTCAGGTTTACAGGGTTAGATCAGACAATGACATAGCAAAATCAGCTTTAAATCATTATCCAATTTAGACCAAACTCGGTGGACGGGCTGAGGGTAAGGTGAGATGAAATGTTCTAATTTTGATAACATTCAATCCAAGGCATGATAAGGTCAGATTATAGTTTTTATCCAGTCCAGGTCAAGCATTGGAAGGCTGCAGATGAGAGAGTGAGAGAGAGAGAGAGAGAGAGAGAGCTGTGAGTAACCAAAGTCAGCTTGAAACTTTTGAGCTTATCTGAACCAAGCTTGGTGGTAGGGTTAAAGGTTGGGCAAGACTAGATGTTTTCCGATTTTGAGAGTAGGCCTATTCGGCTGAGGATCAAGATCACTGATGCCATATATTCTGGCCTTATAGCTGGTGGCGCGGGAATTGCCCTCTCGGAATGCTCCTTTTAATTCTTTGTAGCTAAACAACTATCCGTGCTGGTTTCTGTGCTTTCATTATGTTTACGTTTTTCCTGCTTCACTACACTGTTTTTACTCTAACTTTGAATGTTTTCCTTTTTCAGCTTATATGACGCAGCTCAGTGGCAGGAAAAGACTATACTATTGCCCTACATCCATTCCACAGCACTTCTTCTTGACTAGCATCATATTCTAGTATATTCCACCGCTACTACCAAGCACTCAAAATGGAGAGGTGGCAATTCTAGGCCAAGTTAGTGTAAAAAGGTTACAGTGACATCTCACCCGCACACAACCCTCCATTCCGATTGTCTTCTGTATTGGGTTCATTCTGTCTCCCACACGATTGATTTTTTCAGCTCAGGGTAAACTTTTCAAACTGAATGTTTTATATTTTGCTTTTATTAACCCCGTCACCACCAAACATCCTTCCTCTCCAGAGTTTGATTACATTGTCAGGTGATGGTAAGGAGCTAAAAATACGTCTTCGGACTGAAGGGGTTAATTTCTCTCTCTCTCTCTCTCTCTCTCTCTCTCTCTCTCTCTCTCTCT
>JAGKTI010030544.1:0-12362 GCA_018397915.1 Birgus latro
GTGTTATAAAGTAGTAGAAACAATGAGGTGTGAGTGTGTATATGAATTACGAATGAAAGAATATGAGCGGCGAACTAGCGCGAGCAAGCGAGTGGGAGGCTCGTATGCGCTCGTAGATCACATTGCTTTCACAGTGTTCCTTTTTTGGATTATGGATTCCAAAGTACTTGGAAATCATTTAGTAGTGTTTCTAGTGATAATATCAGGCAGTGGTATTCAGATTCGGGGATGTCAGGAAGTGTAAAGTGGAGACTTAGTTACCCAACTTCAGAAGTCTCCACAAGTCCTACGGTAGTCGACGAGTGCTAAAAAAAAAAAAACATCCCAGGAGAAAGCTGAAGGTATGTCCCATAAGCATATTTAATTATAATATTCTAGGACTAATAACTGATTTTTGGCAAATATTTTTAAAAAGTCAGTCGCAGCGCGAATATCCCCACGGGAATGGCACGGAAAACCTCCGACAACCCCGCGGTGTAGGGGTTAACTGATGTATTTTCTGCCATCACAGGCCTCAGTACTAACAAGGCATATGGGCCTGATAAGGTTCCTCCCGTTGTCCTCAAGAACTGTGCTTCTGTGCTTGCATCCTGCCTTGATAAACTCTTTTGCCTTTGTCTATCAACTTTTACCTTTCCTTGTTTCTGGAAGATTGCTCTCATTCAACCAGTCCCAAAGAAGAGTGACAATTCCCAACCCTCTAACTATCGTCCAGTTGCATTAACATCCTGTCTCTCAAAGGTTTTCAAGTCTATTCTTAACCAAAAAATTATAAAACATCTTTCGTATCATAATCTTCTTTCTGATCGTCAGCATGGGTTCCGTCAGGGACGCTTCACTGGCGACCTTCTCACCAACCTTTCAGACTTCTGGTCACCTTCCTTTCGGGGACTTTGGCGAAAGCTGTGCCATTACACTTGACATCTCAAAGGCTTTTGATCGAGTCTGGCACAAACCTTTAATTTCCAAACTGTTCTCTTACGGTTTCTATTCTATCTGTGCCTTCAGCTGTAGCTTCCTTTCTGGTCATTCTATAGCTGCTGTTGTAGACGGCCATCATTCTTCCTCCAAGATCTATCAATAGTGGTGTTTCTCAGAGCTCTGTCCAATCACCAGCTCTCTTCCTTTTATTCATCAATGAACTTCCAATCTGTACTTCTAACCCTATCAACTCATACACTGAAGATTCCACCCTTCATCTTTCCATTCGGTTCTTGCAACGTCCATCTCAGCAGTTACTTCAACAAACAAGGGATGAGCCTATGGCACACCTAATGTCTAACTTGGCTTTAATCTCTGACTGGGGTAAAAATAATCTTGTTTTTAATGGATCAAAAAGTCAGTTTTTGCACCTATCAACTTGACTAAATCTTCCACAGGAGTAACCACTAATGTTTAATAATATCCAGCTTAATCCAGCATCATCCTGAAACATACATGGAATTTCATTCCTTATCTAGGAAAGGTCATGTTATATCTCTTTAAAATTTTCTTCCAAGAGATTAGATGTGTTAAGCCGACTTCGTACCTTCTTTTCCCCTGCACAGTTGTTGACTTTATACACGGGTTTTATTCGCCCCTGTGTAGAGTAGAACTCTTATGTGTGGGGAGGCTCCCCATATACAGCTCTCCTTAGTATGGTGGAGTCAAAGGCTTTCTGTCTCATGAACAGTCCTCCTCTTACTGGCTCACTTCAACCTCTGTCTCTTCGCTGCACTGTTGCTCCTTTATCTCTTTCCAATCGCTACTTCAATGGTCACTGCTCCTCTGAACTGTCTACTTTCATCCCTCCACCTCTACGACGGTCGCATAGCACCCGTCTAGCAAAAAACTCTCACCCCTTTTCTGTCCAGCTTTCTAATGCAAGAGTTAACCATTACTCCCGGTCCTTCATATATGTAATAGGTCAACTTTGGAACTGTCTTCCACTTACTGAATAACCATGGACACAGATTTCCAGCAAGCAGTATGCTTTCAAACCCAAGTCAAAGGATCATAGACACAAGTTTCATTCCAACACTTATAATTATTTTGCGTCATGAATTCAATCAATTTAAGACAATTGTAGATAGCTACGGACACAGTACTTGATTCTCTTACTGCACAGTTACAGTTACTTTGCACATTCACCTGCACAGCATTAAGTGTAAGCACTGTTTTAGGTTAAGAAAGAAGAGTCTAATTGTCCTTGCCGGTGTCCTGACCCCCAACTGCCAACACATTTCCTCGTCTCAAACTCATTGCTCAAGTCGAAACTGTGTTGGACAATTAAAACAGTCTGAACCAGAGCCCCACAATACAGACAGTTTGACCACTGACAAAACAAGTTAGCAGTAACAGTAACAGTAACCGTGATATTAACCTTGGTGTAATATTCCGTCACGTGAATAAAGGAGATTATCCTACAGTGATAATAAACGCTTAAGATGACTGGTGGTCTAGTGCTTAGGATAGTCTCTCTGAGGGATGGTCTTACATAGAATTAAGTCCCAAGAGGTACTGTACAACACTTAGAGGTTTTCCAGTCACACAAAGCCCTTGAAGCAGGCATGTCATCTGTACCTCCCAAAAAAGTGTCCCTTTGTGTAGTGTGTGTGTAACTCACCGGGTCGATCAGGATCACTTGATGGTAGTGATCGTCAGCTTTTACCCTCCCGGAAGGGAGCTGAGAGCTCATATAGTCCGATCTATGGGCAAGGCTGTGACCTTCACACACGCACACACCCATCCCCTTGCTCAAGGGGGACAGTAACCACCCACTTCGTCAGTGAAACTTTTCGCAACCTGAGCGAGGCACGAACTCCCATCTACCAGATGGCAAGCGAGAATGCTACCACTGCGCCAGCGAGCGGTGTGTGTGTGTGTGTGTGTGTGTGTGTGTGTGTGTGTGTGTGTGTGTGTGTGTGTGTGTGTGCAGTCATTCTGTTGATGGAGCCTGGTGGGCAGCTGGGAAAGTTGGTGGGCAGATGGATGGGGGGATGGACTAGTGAGAAAGGTGGATGGCTGAGCATGGTGGTTAGGGTGGAAGGGTGAGTGGTTAGGGTGGGAAGCTGGGTGAGGTGCATGGGAGAGGTGGCTGCATAGATGGTCCTCGTGGTTGGTGAGTGAGTCTATGGTTTCCTGGAGGACAAGGCAGGAGTTGGGCTTATGTTGCAGGTCTAACCATATACAGTATATACTGGCTTATGGAAGCCTAACTTGGGGTCCGCACAGCCCAAGAGGTAATTATGGAGTTGGATGTTACCATCCAACCCCATAATTACCTCTTTTGGATGTTACCATGAACTGAGTGAATTTTTCTATTTGAAGGTTGCATTGAAACAGGGATGTGTTATATCACCATGGGTGTTCATGGATGGGGTTATAAAGGAGATACAATGTACGGCAGTGGATGTTCAAGCGGCCCTTGTGAGAGAGAGCAGTGTTTGGAAATTCCTTGTACTGTTGTTTGCAATTGATATTGTGCTGTCAAGTGAAGACGAATGGGAACTGCAAGGCTTGGTGAATGAGTCTGGGAGAGTATGGAAGAAAAGGAATCTAAAGGTGTATGTAGGGAAGAGTAAAGTTATGGTCTTCGAGAGAAGCGAAGTCAGTGAATGTGCAATGAGGATGGATGAGGAGGAAATGGAAAAATGTGAGTGCGTTTAAATACTTGGGTAGTGTGATGAGTAAGGATGGAAGTTTAAAGGGTGAAGTGGTTGAAAGGGGGCAGCAGGGAAGAAATGTTGCTGGTTCCTTGAAAGCAGTGAAGAAAGAGGCAAGTGAGCATGCAAGTGAAAAAGTTATTACATGACAGTATTTTGATACCAGTGCTAACATATGGAAGTGAAGCTTGGACCTTGTTGGAGGGAAAAGTGAGAGCAGTGGAAATGAGTTATTTGTGAGGAGCATGTGGAGTCACATGGAGAGACAGACTGACAAATGAGGAAGTGCGGGAGCGTTGTGGCGTGGATGTGGATGTGATAGGAAGTGTTATGAGAAACACACTGGCCATGTGGAGAGGATGGAGAGTGAGAGACTGACGAGGAGAGTGTATGTGAGTGAGGTGGAGGGGGGGAGAAAGAGGGGGAGGCTGAGGATGAGGTGAAGGGATGTGTGGAGAGGCATATAAGAAAGGGGGGTGTGAGCTGGGAGCGGGGCAGTGAAATGGCGGGGGACAGAGCGACATGGAGGCGATTTGTTTGTGACCACCCCTTATGGGATTTAGGCGTCTGATGATTAATAGATGGATAGATAGACTGATAGATGTTACTATTTTTGTCACCAACCTAGTGAGATGATACTTTAATTGCCTGCATCTGTGTGCCTGGCTGTTACCAAAGTCTCAAAATCAAGTAGGTAAATTGCATTTTTGATGTTCCAGCTTTCATTCAGCCGGTCCCAAAGGAGGGTGACCATTCCTAACCCTCTAACTATCGCCCAATTGCTTTAACATCCTGTATTTCAAAACTTTTCGAGTCTACTCTTAACATATAATTTTTTGAGCATTTTTCCTATCACAACCTTCTTTCTGATCGTCAGTATCGGATCCGTCAGGGACACTCCACTGGCGATCTTCTCACCTACCTTTCACACTCTGGTCATCCTCTTGACCTCTCAAAGTCTTTCGATCGAGTCTGGCATAAATCTTTAATTTCTAAAGTGTCCTTTTCCGGTTTCTATCCTTCTATCTGTGCCTTCATCTATAGCTTCCTTTCTGTTCATTCTGTAGCTGCTGTTGTAGACGGCCATCGTTCTTCTCCTAGACCTATCAACAGTGGTGTTTCTCAGGGCTCTGTCCTATCACCAACTCTCTTCATTTTATTCATCAATGACCTTCTAAGCTGTACATCTAACCCTATCCACTCATATGCTGATGATTCCACCCTTCACCTTTCCATCTCAACAGTTACTTTAACAAACAAGGGATGAGGCTATGGCACATCTAATGTTTGACTTGGCTCTTAACTCTGACTAGGGTGAACTTACTCTTGTTTTTAATTCCTCAAAGACTCAGTTCTTACCCCTATCAGCCCGACAAAATCTTCCACAGGAGTACCCACTAATGATTAATAATATCCAACTGAATCCTGCATCATCCTAAAACATACTTGGGGTTTCATTCTCTCGGGCTCAATCTTGGAGTGATCATATTATAGCTCTTGTAAAATCTACTTCCAAAAGATTGGGTGTGATAAGCCGACTCCGTACTTCTTTATCCCTGCATAGCTGTTGACTTTATACACTTTTTTTTTTATTCAGCCCTGTGTAGAGTACAACTCTCATGTGTGGGGAGGCTCCCTATGTACAGCTCTTCTCAACAAGGTGGAGTGAAAGGCTTGTTGTCTCATTAACTCTCCTCTTCTTCCTGGCTCCATTTAAACTCTGTCTCTTCACTGCACTGTTGCATCTTTATCCCTAAATGGTCACGGCTCCTCTGAACTGTCTGCTTGGATCCCTCCCCTGTAACGCGGGCGCATAACACTCGTCTAGAAACAAACTGTCATCCCATTTCTGTCCAACTCTCTAATGCAAGAGTTAACCGTTACTCCAGTCCTACATTTATGCAACAGGACAACTCTTGAACTGTCTCCTTCTGTCTGTATTTCCCACTTCCTTTGATCTCCTGTCTTTCAAACGCTGTGTGTCCAGGCATCTCAAAATGAACAGATCTTGAATTTGTCTCACTGTTGTAATGTTTTTGTTTTTTCCTTGGAAGGAACTGTTTGCGGCCAAATGGCCTTTTGTTCCTTTTCCGTGCCTAAAAAAAATAAAAAATGAAAATTTATCAGCTTCTCCCTGATTTCATTGCATTTCTATCCCCGGCTTCTCCATATCAGTATTACCATTGCCGTATGCTCCTCTCTTTCATGCTAAGGGGATCTGCAACTAATTAATAAAAAAAAATGTTAAGGAGTTTGTGTAAATAATTTATAGAAACTGATTACATATGACCCTTAATTATTGGACTCTTCTTCACTAGCAGAGGTCCCTACTAAAGTAAGTAAAAATTATCTGGGGTAGCAAAAAAAAAAAAAAAAAAAAATCAAACCCAACAGATCTGGTTCAGTATAAGCTTTCATAACCCCTCCTCAACCATACATCCTTCCTGTTTTGAGCAAGAATCGTACGGTGGAGGAGAGAATTATCTCAAACTTGTCTCCCCAACAGATCTCATGGATGGTGCAAGACATCACCAAACGAGTGGAAAACCTCGGCTCCTTCGTCACAGGCATTACAGTAAATTATACTCACAGCAATTCTCGCCATGCCCACAGTAACGGTGGCCAACACTCCCAGGTGGGATACTTTGTGAAGACAAACCCAGGCTGGAGGGACCAATCGTACAACATGGGCTACTTCTTTGAAAAAGAGATCAATTTCTACACCGTTCTCCTGCCGCAACTGAATTCAATCTTGGTGGAACTTGGAGAAAGGCCCCTAAACACTCCACGGTCTTTTCACAGTAATCTGGAGTTTGGGAAGGAAATTTTATTCTTGGAAGACCTGCGTTCTAGAGGCTTCAGAGTGGTAGACATGAAATGTGGACTTGATTCTGTTCATACGAGTCTAGTGCTTGAAGAACTGGCGCGACTACACGCGGCCTCAACCCTCCTTCTGTCTAGTTCCGATTTCCCTGGCGCCTACAACTTCCTGTTTATGACCCCACGTGATTATCGTAAAGATAATTTAGATGGGGAAGTCATTTTTCATAAAATGAATGCGATGCTTGTTTGTAAGCTGCTGGAGAAGTTCAGTGCAAGCAAAAACATCGTAGCCTGGCTGAAGAATCTTGTGCCAAGAATTGAAGATATCATTAGGGAACAAAAGGGCAGTGGTCAGTATAACGTTGCCTGTCATGGTGACTGCTGGTTCAACAATTTTATGTTTAGGTAAGTGTAATTCCCCCTTATGGTTCAATACTGACACAAAACGCAGCTTACAATCTATTTGCTCTGCGTCTTCTGTAATGCCACGTTTCATACACCTCACTCTCGCAACCCAAAATATAATTAACAAACAGTCCACTCTGCCCCTGCTGTAATGCAACGTAACACATTAACACAGCCAATGCAACACACGAAGCTGCCGATTATTGTGGCCTTAGGTTCATCTGAAAGTGGTCTGTGTTGACTGAAGAAAGAAGTTACTTTTCTCTTTTTGTCCACACCCTCCTTTCAGGGACTAGGGAAGAAATTGAGGGACATCTGTATAACCAGGAGGAGGAGTCATCCTGTAATATTGGTTACACAACGTAAAGACGTCTCTCTACAACACCTCAACACAAGAAAAACATCTCGCAAAGAACCCAGTCCGCCCTCACTGTTAGACACCTCTCACGCTGCAACACACCTCTTCACCTCATAGACCTAACAATCGCAGCACCAAATTTTGTTCAGATAACATGCACCTCAAGCTTCTTATTCTCCGAACACATAGCACAAACCACAAACAACTGGCAAGTGTCTGGAATAGTGGTCTGATATCTGAAAGGAAACGAGTCGGTCCCTGGCAGGGAAATGGAACAGGTTGTTTTGAATTTCGTTAAGAAGACTTTACTTATCTTTCTTTTCACAGCATAGTATGATCAGTTCTCCAATCACTTGGCCACCCTCCTTCCTTAGGTAAATATAAAATAGTCTGTTGTCTGAAAGGATGCGAATAAGATCCCTGGCTGGAACAGAGAGCAGTATGATTTATTTGCATTTCGTAAAGAGAGACTATAGCCTACCCTTCGGCAGATGATAGTCTCAAGTAAATAGTTAAAGTCAAGGCGAGGCCCTTGCATATAAATAAATCTCATTACACATTATTATTTTTTTTTCATAGCAGTTTCCAGAAGATGTTGAGGAGGAACTACTTGGTTTTGCCACTAGGATTAGCCTGCTGTCCACAGAAAACATCAGCTGTACCATGGCTATCCTGAGTATGAGAACTTAAAAAGGGAAGCATAACGTTATTAGGCTATGTTTGATTTGGGATGGTACTGATATTTTAGGCAGCAGTTCACTTTTCTAACCACTTGACCACCGTCCTTCCTCAGGTACAACGAAGATGGAGAACCACTTGAAGTGATGTTAGTGGACTTCCAGTGTATACGTTATATATCCCCAGCCACAGGTAGGCTTGAAGATCGTTTTCTAAGTATCTTTGAAGATTTCGCTAATCTTCTTCGGCACTTTGCTTTTCCTCATTGTACATATTTTGGATGTCTCTAATGCAAATTATTACAATAATTAAAAAACTAATTAGTGGTAGGTGGTGGCGACCATCATCCACTCACTTGATGTAGTGCTGCCTACTTCTTCCTTAGCCTTTATCATTCTCTTTCTGAGCCTGCCCTCCTCTCTTCCTATTTCTCCCATCTTTCCTGTCACTTCTTATTGCTTTTCTTTCCTTTACAGGTGGCTTTACATTGAGTGACAAGCCAAATGGTTTCCTGTAAACCAAGAAACCATTTACAACGCTGGGTGGTAACCATATAACCAAACCATACGTGCTCCCTACGTGTCAACAAGTGGGTTGGTGGAGGGTTAGTGCCCCTCCCTGTAAAACAAATAACTCAGAGTCAAATGGCCACCCCTTACGGGATTGTGGCGTCTGGCAATAGATTTTTTTTTTTATGTGTCCGACTTCTGGGCATAGGCTTTTACAGCCTGCTATCAAGGCCCAGTCGTCCTCCTACATACCATACACCTCTACATGTCATCACTTCGGCGCTTAACACTCACCATCCATATTGAATACATGCTAGGGCTGTCTCATACAGGACTGGTGTTTTGGTATTAGCGGGGTTATTTTTACGACATGTCGGCGGGTCTTCTGGTAGATCAGTATAGCCTGATTTAATGAAATTCAAGTCCTTAAACTGTTCCCTGCACCAGCGAGGATTCGAACCTGGGTCCAACGGGACTGCAAGCCAACTCTCTACCGATCGAGCTACCGCCTCAGATAGATAGAAAAACTAATATGACATGCAAGAGAATTATAATGTATATTACTCCGCGATTCTAGGACAAAATCCCTCCAGACACTATCCCCCTCCCGCCACACAATATCCCCCTGCACACAATATCCCTACATGTTAAAAATACATTTGATATTGTAAAATGCCTAACCAAACATAATCTAACCTAATCTAACTGAACCGAGCTTAACCTATCCAAATTATCCTAAACTAACGTAAACTGTAAAATGCAACGTCTTCGGAGGATATTGTGCGGGGGGGGGATATTGTCCTCCGGGGGATATTGTCCTGTCACCATACGCGCCTTACGAAGAGGTCTGAAGGAGCTCGCAATGCCACATAGAATATTTTCTTTTTCTTGCTGCATCCAGACTACAATGTTCATCACAGGTTCGAAAGTTCTACTTCGACTAATTAGAAGGAAACTGCATTAAATTAACCTTTGGTATAATTTATTTTCTGAATTTAATAGAAAAAAATAAAAAACTCTTGCGGTACCATTCATAAAATGCAAAATAAAGTACGTCATCAGAGTGAATTAGTTGAGCAGGTTATAATACAATGTTTATGTTCATTCAGGTTGTCGAGGGGGATGCCTTCACGTGGTGATACAGATATACCCTGTTGGTGGAGCAGCTTGACTGTACAAACCTCCTTCAACTCCCACCCTGTGAATGCAGGATGAAAAAATGCAGAAATGGGCAATTTCGGCTTGTAGTCCACTGGGTTCACTTTCAGATGAGTCTGGAGCACCACCACCACCACCACCGCCACTACCACCACCACCACCAACAACAACAACAACAACAACAAGTATCGTTGCCTACCAAACACTCCACAACTAAAGGCACCTGAGCCTCCTACACCCATATTACACTCTACAACCTAGGTTATGGCCAGTAATGCTTACTTTAACTTTTATCCTTACTCTTGCAGCTGACAACACTTCAAAACCAGATTTATTGAGCGTACTTCGTGCATAGAATCACCTCCTTACATTTTCGACTTTAAAATATTTCACAGGCTGAGCAGAATACATATAAAAGCAAAAATCATGAATAATTACTAAGAGTGCAAAACCTGTGCTCTACGAATATCGGACTCTCGCTTGACTTGGACTTTAGACCAGTTTTTGTAAAAATCGAATTGCTTCATTTTCCGTGTTCCTCAACCCATAGGGGAAGACTGGTACAAATGGGATCAGAATTCTCGGAGTTTATGTTGCCTTGAAACTGTGACCCCAGATCCGATGTTCTCAAAACCGAACTTCATCCGTGGCTTACAAATGATCCATTGACCAAATTAGACAAAAACTGTATCAGAACCATTTGCGTTAGAGGTTATAAGTTTGAAACTTGTCCAGTTACGCTGACCTTTGAGGCATTAATCTCAAAAGAAATCTTTTCATCGTAACTGGACTTAGAATCCTTACACAAAATTGTGGTGTGCAACACAAAAACTTTTTGTAAAGATGATACATGGCATCAACCATTGACAATTTCTTCTCCAAAGCAGTTGGATAACTCACTAACCTTCAACGCTTCCTCGAATTTTGTCCAGATCGTATCAAAACATTTTGTTATTTTGTTCATATACAAACCGCGCGGGTCGAACCCTAACCTTGACCTATGACCTGAAGCTCTTACTGATTGTTCTCATAATGTAACTCATTCTTTTCATTCTCATTCACAAAATTAGATGTAAATCAAATTAAAACTGTAAAAAGTAACTTTGACCTTTGACAATGACCTTTAATTTATTGCTCTCAGTTACATTACTCTTGGCTGGCTCTCAACACTTCCATCAAGTTTGATTGGAATAGGATGTAAAATTCCTGAATAATACCATTATAAAACTGACAGAAAGACAGTAAAAAAGAAAGACAGACAAACAGAGCCAGGAACACACACACACACACACACACACACACACACACACAATATATTACGTCCTTGGGAAGGACATTGCCCAGTGAGGTGTTCTTCCCATGGTCAGCCTTTAAGTGTGCAACAACATGATCGGCTCAGGCGTGGTAAATAAACACTGGCTTCTCAAGTTCGAAGTCTTTATTCACCGAATAATTACACTTAATGCTTGCCAAGTACTTTTCACTGTTTTCACAAGTACCGGAGCTATACAGTCTTCACTAAGCCGCATTGACACTAAACTGACATTGAACTGCACTGAAACTAAAGCTGAAACGAAACTGTTGCCCCTAGGCTCTTCCACCACCTTATATAGCCTAGCATTACAGTCAGACCTTCCAGTTTACTCTTGCACCGAGAGTTACCAAAACGGAGACATCCAAAACATGCCAGGGTTTTTACACCACACAACACTCCAAATTATTTAGCATACAAAATGAAATGATAATACATAATTTAACCATCCATCCATCCATCATCCAATCTTATGTCGCCCCACAGAGAAGCGTAGGAGCCCGGGGCTAGGCAAGTTGGTCCTGACATGATGAGAGGGATCAGCCTCACTCATCCCTGAGTGGCATTACGTGAGCAATAATCCCCAACCATCCCTTGGATATAAATCTTCACTAGTTCAATCCGATCGGAGCGCCCACCAGGCGCCAAAACATAATTTAACAATCTTATAAATAAAACATTATGGAGAAAAAGAGCATAAAAATTTAATGCATAACTTTACAAAATACCTCCGCTCACTAATGACGGGCTAACTGGCAGCTCTGACTCACAGCTGAAAAATACGAGAAGTACAGATACTGAGAACTTTCCAGTACTTCCTACTTAGCAAATCCTACTTTTAGACACCATAAATATATCATCGTCATCATCATTCGGACCTCCTTTCCCACCATAGGGCAGGGTGAGGAGCAGCAATGTCCAGACAGTCCAAATTTGCCCAATCCAATGGGCCACGTTTCCATTCACTCACCATTCAAGCCCCAGGAATCCTGGCTGTATCTGATATGCCAAAAACATTCACCATGTTCTGTAGTTTCATGTAACTGTATCCGACAGAGTCAGTTCAAACACTTTCACGTTAAAAAGGGGTGTCAGATCCCTGATCATGCGCTTCTTCTCCAATATACATCTAGCCAGCTCGATCTCTTTAGCCTCACCGACTTCCAAACCTCTCTCTCTTCCTCACACACTCATCCACAGTATCCCTCCACCTTTCCCTTGGCCTACATCGCCTCCGCCCTCCTTTAAATTCACCGAGATATACCATTATCACCACTCTATTGTTATCCATTCTATCCACATGACCATACCATCCCAGTACACTCTCCTCGATTCTGGTGTCCACAGACTTCCTCACTCCACATCTTTCATGAATCACATTATTTCGTACTCTATCCACTCTCTGTACTCCACACACAATCCTCAACAGTCCCATCTCCACTGCTTTCATTGTTGGTTTTTCATTTTCATACAAA
>JAGKTI010030545.1:0-12361 GCA_018397915.1 Birgus latro
TTTTCCCTTCTTTCCCCCCCTCTCACCGCTTTCTCTTCCATGCTTTAGTTTCTCTCCCCTTTTACTCCTCCACCCCGTCTCTTCCCTACCCTCATTTTTCCTCTCTGGCCTTTCCCTATCCTCCTTTTTTCATTCCTCCCTGTCTTCTTTAACCAGTATTTTTTTCTCTTTCTCTCTTCCCTTCCTCATATATTTTCCCATCTCTCCCTCCTCTCCCAACCCTGACTTCCTGTTCTTCCTAGTTGCCTCCTCCTTACCTCGGTCTACCCTTCCTTTCCATTTTTTGTCTTGTGTGCTTCCTTCCCTTATTTAGTCTTCTTCTTCCCTCTTATTCTCTAACTTCTTTCTCTTTCCGGCATACTTTTCTCCCTCTTCCCTCTCTTGTTGTATCTCCTTTACCTCCTTCTCTCTCTCTCTCTCTCCATCTCCCCTTCACCCCTCTTCTTTTTTCTTCCCCTTCTTATTTGCCCTTTTACCTCTTCGCTTTTTTCACTTTCGCCTCCCTTCCCCTTCCTCCCGCCCTCTTCTGTCTGTTTGTCTGTCAGTCTGTCTCTGTCTGTCTGTCTGTCTGTCTGTTTGTCTCTTTCTCTCTCCTTTCCTCCACACCCCATATTTTCTCTGTTACTCCCCATCACCCACCCCTTTATATTCCCTCCACCTCTCTGCCTGACCTCCGCTCTCTTCCCACACTTTCATCATCCTTTCTCCCACCATATTTTCTCTTTCTTCTTCCTTCCTCTTCCTACTTCGGCATTTTCCTACCTCATATCTCTTTCTCCTCGTCTCACCTTTCCTACTTTATCAATTACCTTTCCTTCTGCCCCTCAATTTCCTCTCTTGCCTTCCTTCCCTTCCCTTCCCTACATCCTCCCCTATTATCCCCTCCCCCCTTTTTCTCTCTCTCTTTGGCCTCTTTTCGATCCCTTTATTTACACTTCCACCTCCCTTCCCCTACCCATTCTGTTTCTCTTCTACTTTTCCAACTCTGACTCTCTACATATACCCTTTTCGACCCTCTTCCTTAACTTTCTCTGCTACCTCCAACCCAGTATTTTCTCTATCGCTTCCTCTTCCCTTCCTGTCATGACTTGATCCTCACTTTCCTCTCATTCCTCATTGTTCTTCTTTCTACCGGCCATTATTTTCTCTCCTATCCGCTTTCCTTTGTTATCTCCTCCTCCTCTCTCCCCTTCACTACTTTTACATCCTCCTTCCTCTCTTCCTTTGTTTCCCCCCTCTTATTTTCTCTCCTACCACCTATCCCCTCTCTACCCTATTCCCTTCTCTCTCTCTCTCTCTTCTTTTTTTTTCCTCTCTTTCCTTATTTCCTCCTCCGCCTCCCCTTCCCGTACAAAATGCTGCGCCATAACTGTTCAACTTCTGTGCCAGTGGGTCCCCGGTCGATGGTATCCTTTTGTGCCGCCACCAAGTTCCTCATTCACACAGTTTCACTCAAATTTTCCCCCAGGCCTCGAATTCCTGTCATAAGTTGAGTCAGTCTTATGGATTTTAGCTGCCTTTTTCGGTTGTGCTCTTTTACCCATCTCACAAAGTTGAAAAGCAAGAAAAAGAAATACAGTATACATGTCGGTCTATTTTCACGGATCTGACTTTATTTAATCGTATCTAATATTCTTCCACCAGTCTCAGAGGGTGGAAAAAATGTAAATTCTGTCATTCTTAGGGAGCTTGCTTTTTTGTCATAATTCTTTACCAGTCTTCGAGGACTAACCGAAAAAAGCAAGAAAAGGGGAAAAAATCTAGAAGAACGAGGTTCTAGAAGTAAAGGGTAACTTATGTGAATTGGCTATATGTGTTAGTGGGGCAGAGACTAGGCCAAAGCGGATCAGAGCGGGAAAGAGGGTGTCAGAGCTGGGTCAAAGGATGTCCAGAGTGTCAGACTGGGAAGGAGGAATGGGTGTCACATGAGTTTCAGAGAGTTTGTGTAAATGGCATCCTGCGAGCGTGGAGGTTTCTGTCCCATCTTACCTGTTACCTGCTACTTTCATGTGTTTGTGATGAATGTTGACTCGGGAAAGGGTGCAATGGAGGAGACTACGAGTCCCCACCTCCACCCTGCTCTTCCAAGAAGAGAATGTTAGAGATAAATGACTCAGATATGGTGCTGGCGGGGCTTTCAAACGCAGTGTGTCCAGGCATCTCGAAATGAACGGATCTAAAATTTATCTCTCTCTTGTATTTTTTTTTCTTGGAAGGATCAGTTTGCGGGCTCCTGGCCTTTGGTTCCTTCTTCCTTGCATAAAAAAAAAAAAAAATAGAATTGCATTTGTACCAGCTCTTCCAAAACTGCTGGCCAAGGAGATCATCTGGTGACATGCATGATACATTCTGCTGGTTGTTCTCCGATTTTCAGCAACACAAGAACCCTCATGGAGACTGTCAACCAAAGCAGCTTTGCATAATATAACAAAGGACAAACTGATAGCGCTTGGCCTTGGCTCAGCCCTCCTAGTTAAGGTCAAATCCAGAAGGTGCAGGACATCATGCCACCCATAGAACAGAACTCTGCTCAGCCAGTGGCAAGTGACTTGTATAAAGACCATTGTAAGACCGGACCCAAGAGTCACCTACAGCAGGATTTGCCCCATTTATATGGATGTGACTGAAGACGGCGTACTCACCAGGCTCAGCCATGTTGGTGGTCATTTGGAAGAAGTTATGGATGTTTGCCCCCTCCCTGCCTACATTCCAGCTGGGGATGGCAGGCAGCCATCTTTAGGTGTGCAGATTTATTTCGCTGGTCCTCTGTCACCCCAGGTTTTATATGGTTGCATGATTTTCCCCGTGAGTCCCTATCACTCTCTCCCCTTATGCTGCCACACTTGCTAACTCTTTAGCCACAGCAGAGTCACCTGTTAATACAATGCAGGTACTTTATTTGCAATGGGGACCACCCTATAAAGACCAGTGAGTGATTGACCTGCATCAATGCCCCTAAATGCTAAGTATGTGAGGGAGCCTACAGAGGTACTCTTGAAACTTTGCTTTGTGTACAAAAAACTTGCACTATCCATGCTCTTACAAGGGAAAGGTACACCCTGACTACACGCCAGATCGTGGCTGTGTTTCCTAAACAAGGCCACCAGACCAGATTCCACTGCCTCAACTCAATCTGCCCACTGCCTCAACTCAATCTGCTCACTGCCTCAACTCAATCTGCAGGCACTGCCGAGCCCACTCTATCCTAAGATATGGTCTGAGACAAAAATCTACATCTCTGTCACCAACTGATATACCTCACTCTGGATGGAAGTAAATGATGACTTCATGACATTCAGACTGTAAACGCGATCGCCCCACCTCACCAGTTGTGCCCCATGACCCTCTTAACAGCCTCCCCAGAAGCATCCCCACTCTTTCCAGACAGTCATACAATGACCACCTGGACAATGATGTGTGACAGTAATGCCGTCAGCCTCGTCTCGACCATCTACACATAGTTATCTCCATCCGGCTAAGATTAACTCCAGTGCAGAATGACTGGCTGGTGATCTTGAAACCAGTGCATCACAGGCACATCCTTAACCCCTTCCTGATCAAAGCCCCAGCAACGTCCCCCAGTACCCCATGTTCCCACAACCGACTGCAACAACCAATGAGGTAAGTATCTCTGATCCATCGATCATATTTATTTTGAAAATTTTAAAGCTTTTCTTATGGTTCTCTCTGCCTTTGATACTTTTCTTCAATTATACCTTAACCCGTTCTGTGCCGGAGCCTTTGTCAGCTTTTGTTCCTAGATTGCTGAGGGTCTGGGTGGCAAAGTTACTTAGAATGCCGGCCATTTTCAACTTTTTTTTCTTCCATGAAAAGACCTGAAAAGTGGTGAGAATAAGCTAGTGATAGTAGGCCAAAAGTGTCCACTTCGGCTGTTTTCCGCCCGAAAACAGGTGTGTTGATCCAGCACGCCCAGATTTGCGTCAGGTGGCTAGTTTCAGATACTGCCAGCGACTGTTGTGGATAGATTGTCCAACTTGGTGTGTGGTACTTGTAGTATGAAACCGCAACCTGGTTTACATAATGCGGCCACAGTCGAAACTATGATGATGGGAAGCTGAGGTTCCGTGCTAATTTTACGTATTTTCAAATTCATTTTTTAAAACATTATATTGGTATAAGGCACTATAAACACTCGCATAAGGCACAATAAATACTCATGTTGCACACAGACACGTTACTTACGGTAAACTACACGTTTCTTGCGTTACTTTCCTTACATTACTTGATTGTATGATTTAGTTCTATTTGCTTATTTTTTACCTACACTACTTCCATTGTGTACACTACTTACGTATCACAATGAGTTTTCATCACTTAGAAGTTCTCCAGCTTTGACTGGAAGTCGGGAGTATGCACAATATCTTTGGTAGTGTGGCATGACCCAGATTTGCGTCAGATGGCTATTTTCAGATACTGTCAGCGGCTGATATTGACAGATAGTCCATTTTGGTGTGGAGTGGATGGATGCATGGAGTACTTGTAGCATGGAAAGACAGCCTGGTGTACGTAATGAGGCCACAGGCAAAACTATGATGATGAGAAGTTGGGGTTCTGTGCTAATTTTATGTATTTTCACATTTTTTTTTATATTATATCGGTATAAGACATGCAAGGGGAGGAGGGGTATCTGTCATTCCATTCTCTGTCACACACTAAGGGCACACTCAAATAATTTTGCATAAATGTGAGGAAAACCGTGTCTGTATATATACAGACTCGGCAATTTAGGGTACTATGAGTTAGTCCATATATTATATTGTTATATGGACTCGGAAATTTTGACACTGTTGGTTTGTCCGTATATGTACGGACACGGCACGGAACGGGTTAAGGATTATTTTTGTACACAATGGCTAATGCCCATTCTTTAGTTTGTAAGACCAAAGATTTTAGAACTAATTTCCATTTTCTTCTCCACAGTATTATAGGTGTTGTGAGACCTATTTTACCCTACATCTTCAGATCAGTCTTCCAGGTTATGCCATCTACAGGTGGAACTGACCATGGGGTAAGAGAGAAGGCTTAGCATTATCTCTGCATGATGAAGTGCTGTGCACTGTCCTGTCCTTGGCTCCTTACAGAGGTGGTAGTATGGAATTTCCAGCTGTCAAGGTGGCCTTACGGCAGCCAAAGTGTATGGGCCTACAGTGATATACCTTTTGTACTCTGATTTCCAGTGTTATTTCTCTCAGTGCTCCTCACCTGTCCTGGTGATGAGGGATTTCAATATCTGTCATCACTGATGGGACCCTTATGTACCCATCTGCTTCATCAGTAGTACTGGTGCTGCCAACTTTTATTTTCTCCTTTGCTCCCCTTCCATGCATCTGCTCAACACATGTGGTCTCTTCACTCACACCGACCTTCACACCAGTATGATGTTTACCCTGGACCCAGTCTTATGGGAATCATCCTTTAATGGTAATGATATTCGCCTTGCTCCTTACTTAAGTAGTGATCACCTGCCTGTCTTATCATCTTTCTCATCACACTACCCCCATCACCTGCCGTTTAGCCATCCTCTTTGGAATCTCCATTCAAAGGAATGGAATTTATTCAAGGATGTTCTCCTGTCAGCTTCCCCCTCTAGTCTTTTCATTAACTCAGAATACTTCAGGCTTTTAGAATGTTTGGTGGCCACCGGCAGTGTGGGATTCCATCAGTCATCATTATGCTGCTCCTCAAGGTCGGTGGTTCCCTGGTGGAATGTAGACTGCGAGAAGGGCGCCCATAATTGCTACCAGGGATGGTACATATGGAAGAAACAACATACTGAGGCATGAAGATAGTATACCACTGACTAGATGCTGTCTACACCAAGATCCTCACCACAAATAAACAACTGGCATAGTCTACCTTTTGTATCCGTCTAATTTTATCTCCCTCATCTGATCACCAGCTTTTCCTATCCACCACTTTTTCCTATTCTTTTTACAAAAGTGGCCTAGACCACCTGAATAATGTGGATAAAGCCCCCGTCCTCGTGCTATGGTTTCATTCAGTTCTGGGAACTTCCTCCCTTCCCCTCCATCTCTCAGACACCTCAGAATCACCACTCTGTGCTGACATGCTTTCCTTTGCATCCCTATACTGCTCTTTCATCATGTAGTTGCTGACACGAACCATCTCCAGATTGTACCCTGCAGTGGCAGTAGTCTGGATTTGGTGCCTAATGAGATGTTCCATCATCTACCAAGCATGTGCTTATGAACGGAGTACCTCTTTGACATCTAAAACTGGAACTGGTTTGGTGGCATCATCCAGGCACCTTGGAAAACAGCTACCCTTCTACTATTCCCCAAACCTTCCAGGGACCCTAGGATTCCATCTTCACATGGGTCCATATGTCTCCCTCCATATAGGCCTGTATGAAGAAATTGGTAGCATCCAGACTTTCTTGGTGGTTATAGACAGAGGGGAAGTTGCATAAAAGACAGTGTGGTTTCTGACCTGGATTGAGAAAAACAGATGTGCTGCTGCAACTGGGCCACAGTGTACATGATTCTTGTTATCAGAAGAGAATGATGTTTATCCTTTTCCTGGATATTAAAGGTGGCCTTGACAATGCTTCTCATCACAGGATTTTTCACCAGCAGTAACAGTACGGGGTTGTATGATCCCCTCTGCTGTGGGTCTCTGCACCTACATCACAGGTTGCATCTTCCAGGTCCAAATCGGTAGTGCCGCTTCTCTTCCTCAATCTACCTATCAAGGTGTCCCCCAGGGGGCAGTACTTAGCCGACTACTCTTCAATGTGGTGTGCTCCGGCCTCCCCAGGGATCAAGAGTTCTCTCTGCTGTTGTATGCAGATGACTTGCCATGTTGCAGAGCTGGCACTATGCAGTATGCCCAACTCTTCCTCCAAAGAGCAGCCAGTACAATATATGCTTGGCTTCAGACCGGGGGTCCCTCTGTCAGTGCTGACAAAATTGTGTGCGGTTATGGTCTACAAACTCCAGAAACTCTCTGCCCTTCTTGTAGTGTGCCTGAACTCCATTTCAGTACCTGTCCAAAGAAATCACACTTACCTTGGCATGAGGACTGCTGGACCAATTTTCACGTGGCATTCACATATTGTTCGCTTTTACATCTTGTACTCCAAATACTTGGACATAATGAACTGACCGGCTGGTGTATCATGGAGCTGACTGAGATATCCCACTCCAACACCATAAAATGGGAATCCTCAGTTGCATCAATTATTACAGTGTGCTGTACAGGACAGCATCAACCACAGTTCCCTGTAGACTGGACATGATCTAGAACACAGCTTTTTGCATTGCCACTGGGGCAATGTTTTGTTTCCTACAATCCCTGCATGCAGGGTCTGCTGCCCTTCTACCATCAGAGCTATTGCTTGGACTGTCAGTCATTGTGTAGAGTGATTCTTCTTCCTGCTTCCTATCCCCTTTCAAACCTTTTGCTCTCCTTGAGCATTTCTTCACACCCTCATCGGCTCCTCCAGACCCACAGGCCGTTCTTTGTCTGATCACCATGGGACTTGCAAAATTTTTCCCTCCCTCCCCCTCCTTGGTCCCCAGTCCCTAAAGTCACTCCTGTGTCTCCCAGGGATGATCTGTCTTCCTTTTTTTTTGTGTGTGATCTGTACCTTTCCTCTATGCTTTGTTCAAACTTATCATTTAAATCTTACATAAGGTATCTTCCTAGAGATAACACAAGCAGACTATATGTGTTATATCCAGATTTTGGGGAGGCGGTGGCAGAACCGGTAGAAAGGCGGCCTGCAGTCCCATTGAACCCAGGTTCGAATCCCGGCTGGGGCAGGGAACAGTTTGAGAATTTGAATTTCATTAAAAACAGACTTTTCTGATCTACCAGATGACCCGCCAACATGTCATAAAAGTATCCCCGCTAATACCAATACACCAGTCCTGTATGAGACAGCCCTAGCATGTATTCAATATGGATGGTGGATTTTAGCACCGAAGTGGTGACATGTGGAGATGTAGGAGGACTACTGGGCCCCAAGGAGGACTACTGGGATTTGTGAATAGGCCCTGAAGCCTTTGTCCAGAGTCGGACACGTAAAAAAAAAAAGAAAAAAAATCGACATGGATGACCCTCAATCCGGTTCTCCACTCTCCACCACTGAGGCAGTGTATTAATGCAGATTTTACAGTATGTCAGACTTGGCGGCTTAGCCCACGGCAGTCCACTTACGCCAGTGAACTGTCTGCCATTCATCAGGCTCTCTCTTTTGTCCTGACCCTCCTCAGGCTGCAAAGAGTTGTACTATTTCTTAACCGCCTCAGGCCGCAGAGGGTTGTAATAAATTATTCACACAATTAATCTTCCCTATCCCTCATCTTGTCTCACTCTCCGGGCTCTGAGACAGAGTAATTGATTGCCAAACAGTCGCTTGTACTATCCTCTCCTTCTTGATGGTTGGACAATGCGACTATAGTGCGTTCATGCCAATTAGGGATAAGAGGCAATGATGATGCTAATGATGCGGCAAATATGGCCTCTTCTCAGCAGTCCTAGAACAGATCTCCTTAGTACAAAATGCCATCAGGAACATTATCAGACATGTCTGCTGCCATCAGTGGGACTGCTCACTTGGCCTTATTCTTCTAACCACAAAATTAGCACTGTACAGAACTGACTCCTTCCCTCACCTCTGGGCCTGATTTCCTGCAGAGTTACTGATGTCATTATCACCAAACTTTGCATTGTACTTGTCCCTCTACGCTCCCGTCTGTATTGACTGAGACTCTCCTCTGACCCTTACTGCCCATGGTTATGCACTACTGATGAAAGTATTGCCTACCTCTTTTTGAACTATCCTAGGTTCCACTGACACCACATAACTCTCTGTACCAAGCACCTGGCTCTGAAAATTTCCTCTTTCAGCTCCTGACTTTACTTAGACACAGTCTAGATCTCCCTTAAAAGATGACTGCTGTATGCCTACCCTGTCTCTTCTTCCAGACCTGTGGTCGTATTCAGTCCAACCATGCAGTGAATGCAACACAAGTACTGCAGCATGGTGGATTCAGTGGAGACATCGTTTCACCCTTAAACACCAGACCAAGTGGGATTCTGAGGCGCTGGAGTGGTATATGAATATTATAGTGTTGAAGAACTCTAAGAGTTTAGGCGATGTATTTTTCTTATCCTTTCTTGATGCCACCAACTGTTTTTATTTCTGATTGGGGTAAACAAGAAGAAAAAAAACATGTTTTTAATGCATCATAACTCAGTTTATACATCTTTTAATCCATCAATGTATTCCGCAGGAATATCCCTTAATAATTAATAATACAGTGCTCGGCCATGCACTATTTCATAATATCCATGGGGTTTCTTTTTCTGGGGTCTATCATGGAAGATCATGTTAATTCTCTTGCAAAATCCATTTCCAAGAGATTAGATGTGCTAAATCGGCTCCATGCCTTTATTATCCCTGCAAAGCTGTTGACTTCGAACAGGGGTTTAACTCTCCCTTGTGTGGAGTACAACTCGCATGTGTGGAGGGGATTCTCATATACATCACTTCTAAACATGGTGAAGTCAAAGGTTTTTCGTCTCATCAGCTCGCCTTCTCTCACTGACTCCTTTCAGCCTCTCCGTCTTTGCCGTAGTATTGTATCTATTGCTTTATAAATGGCCACTGCTCTTCTAAACTCTCTGTTTGTACCTCTCATCCATTATGGCAGAGAACAAAACCCGTCTGGCAGTCCATCCCCTCCCTTTTTCTGCCCAGTACTCTAAGTCATTTGTGCAGGCAACAAGTGAAATCTGGATCTGCCTTCCTTAATCAGTATTTCCTTCTGTTTATGAACCCCTGTCTTCCTGTACTCGGTGAATTGAGGCGAGATGTGAACGAATGTTGGAGTGGAAAGTTGGGCCTTTAGGAGAAATGAAGCATTGCCAGAGTGGAAGTGAAGATTGTTAAGATGAAAAAAAAGGGCCTCACCGTAGAGTGAGAAGATACTAGAGTGAAATTCAAAGATGTCAGGATGGAAAGAAGGATCCTGAAGTGGGCTGAAGGGTCTCATGTCTCATGCAAGACATTAGAGGATCTCATACCGGAAAGAAGCTCAGGGTTGAATTAAAGAGATGATAAAGAGGAACTTAAAGATGTCAGCAAAGAATCGATGACGTGAGGATGAAAAAGAAAAAGTCGCCGGAGTGAGATAAAGGGATGTCAATGTGGAATTCATTGATGCCATTGTGGAATGATGATTTTCAAGTTTCGATAAAGGGAAGGTGTCAGAGGAAGGGCCTCAGAGTGGAATACAGGGATGTCAGAGTAAAAATATTTTGATGTTAGGTAGGAGAGACGGAAACAGTGAAATAATGAGATGTCAGAGTGCAGTTCAAAGATGCCAGGATGGAAAGAAGGCTCTCAGAAGGGGATAACGGGATATCATGTAGGAAAGAAGGATTTTGGGAAAAAAAAAATTGAAACATGTCAGAATGGAATTCAAAAGCGTCGTTTTGGAAACAAGGGTCAAAGAGCGAGACAAAGGCTGTTAATATAATTTTAAGGATGTGGAAGTGGGATACTGAAAGAGCGGGATGATGCCTGGATGTTATGAAAATGTGCTTCAGAAGGTTACCGTAAGGTTCCAGGCTGGAATGAATGGCTTCAATAGAATGCACGATTTTTATAATTACGTATGAAATAATGTCAGCATCAGACTGTTTCAGAGGGCAGAACGAAGGAACACTACAAGTGTAAGAACAAGTGTATAAAAAAAGATCAAGCATAGGTCCCTAAGACGGAAAGGTCATCACATACCGGTATAGTTTAAGAATGAAAGGAGTGCAAAGAGTCCAAACTCCAAAGAAACACACTAAGCCATTCAAGAAAGCCAAGTAATGACTATCTATCTTTCTATATACCAGGCTGCTTCCCCCAACAAAAGGGAGGTAGCCGAGACAGGTCAACACACTTCCAATTTACTCATCCACTCAGACACATTCATTCGCATCTTAGGCCCAAGTAATGACCGTGGCAGGAACTCGTGTGCAACATTTCTACACCTTGTATCCAAGGCCAGACAAGAGAAGCTGATCTCTTTCACTAAACAGTCCTTAGTAAATGTGTATTAGGCAGGATGACACTTAAGATATTCTAATGTAGCAACCACCCGAAAACATTATGTAGCTAAGGGAGAGATTTTTTTTTTTTTTCAAATCCAAAAGGAGTTTTCTGTCACATCATGAATGATAAAATTATCAAACTTTAAGATGAATGATGTCGTCTGGTACTACCAAGAATTTTTTTTAAAGAAACACATGTTAATGGATGGGGTGAATAAGATCTTGATGTACTGATAAGAAGCGTTAAGCCAAGGAATCCCATCGACGTATGTGTACGTCGTGATGTTTTGTCACAGCTACACCCGTCGAAGTATGGGTACGTCGCGCAATTGCAAGGGTCATAATTTGCACAATTTTCAAGTTTCATGGGTGATTTTTGGTAGGCTTATGTGGGAGACCTTCCTCTACCTGCTGTCAAGTGGGGATACTACCTGACCCCACCTAACCTCCCCTACCCCCCTACCCCCACACTGGGCAATTCACCTGTTAGCAGTAAGTTGGCCAGTAAAGGTATGTTGTCCCACGGTCTCACCAATGACGAAATTCACAGTGAAAGTGATTCCTGAGGTGGAGGACAAAGAAATAAAGAAGCTAGAGCAAGAAACAAACAGAAGTGATGAGATGGTAATGTCATAAAGGAAGGTGCCATATGTGGATGTGTTTGGTGACTGAACAATGCTTCTATTGCCTATATGAATGTGTTAAAACCAATATAGTCTGTTACAACACATAAATTCGTACCAAGTACATAAATAAATACGTAACTGAAAGTGGCTTGAATTAGTTAACCCTTCCATAGTTCATTTTCTTTAGCCAAGTACGCTGAAAAAGAAGGAAAACGTAAGGTTGCATGACACCTGTATCAACAGTTTTAAGCACAGGATCGTGATTTCTCTATGAATTTTCGATGTTTCTCATCAAAAGCGAAGGTTTGAGCCAATAAAAAAAATGTCAAAAAATACTCGGAATTTTGGGGTATCGTAGGTAGGAAATCGGTTGGGACATGACGGGTTAAGCAAAGAGAGCGATGCGTCCCTTTGCATTATGGCGATGAGTGATACCATTGCACGTTGTATTTACTTTATTGAAGGTGACGCAGCAGAAGTGGAATTTGGAGTGTAAACTAAGCAACAAGCCGAATTGTCAAGGTGAGAGAGAGAGAGAGAGAGATTGAGCCTTCTTCAAAAGGATATTGTTCCCTTCTCTGAATTACTTGCTTAATTAAATTGCTTACAATCATGCACATACACAAAAATGCAGGAACACA